>JAQFYM010002658.1:0-22361 GCA_034694785.1 Agrenia bidenticulata
CGCAACTTTTTTTTCTGCCCCCCCCCCCGGGTACGGTACTGATTAGGAGGGCTTTATAGTTTGAGAAAAACCTGGTGAAGACAGAGAGGGTGCAGAACACGTCAGAAATTATTGCATAAAGCCAAAAAAATTTGTTATAAATATAGGAAAAACCACAAAAGATTTTGTATTGTAGCAGGTTTTGGTGAAGCAAAACATCGGTCTTTGCATGTACAACACCAAAAAAGGTAACAGAAGTTAAAATCCAAAAGAAAGCAAAAATTTTTTAACCGTAACATGACACTTACTGGGCGCGCATTTTTGTGTCTAATCGACACTGTTGCGTCATATTTAAAAATCAAATCACTAGCTTTTATGGATTTTTTCTCCTTTTTTTAGTTTATCCGGACGACACTATTGTTAGTTTGATAAATGGAAAGCAAATAAGATTACGTGATTTTTGTTATTAAAGTTGTTTTTGTTAATCAAAAATCATTATGGAAAGGGGAAAAATTGTAGATAGTACAAAAATTGATATTTCATTTTGTAAAAATTTAATTAAGATTTCATTAGTTATTACGTTACTATGACTGCTTCGTACTAACAACAGACGAAATATCTGTAAGTTGGGACGAGTCGATACAGGTTTACCTGGCGAAAAAAAAAATAACTTATAGTGTTGAACGTGTATAAAAAGGTAAAAAGCGAGAAAAAGAAGGTCAAGTGTACCTAAAAGTGTAAAGCTAGTAATTTTTATGTTGATTTGCGGTTTTTTGAGGCTCATTGGTATACAATTACGTGCTAATAGATAATTAAAATCCCACGGGTAATAGATCTGGCTAATATTTAGCGACAGTACACATTTCTTTGTGTTATTGAATTTTAAGTGTATTTTACCTACGTAGATCTACCAGTGGTCAGACCAATACGGACTGGTTTTTGTACGGGTAGCCGGCTTTTGCATATGCAAAAATTGCATCAGAAGGGAGAAAATTGTTTTGGCTGTTTTGCTGCCCGTGATAATGTTAAAAAAAGGGTTTTATGCAAAAACACTTGTGTCTTATACATCAATCTAATTTGTGTTTTTAGAAGACAATAAAAAGCATAATATAAATGTAGCACTGAGTCAAACACGGCTTGCTAGGTATGGTCTACCGGAGAAAACAAAAAAATAATAATATTTTATACAAAATAAATTTGCGGCAATAAAAAAAGCCTTTGCAAGGAAGACACCAAAAAAGCACAAACACAAGGTATAGTTTTTTTACCGTAACCAAATAAAAAATGGCTATTGAAAAGATTCATAGGTGTTTACTATGATGAAAACACTTATTGGCAAAAAAAAAAAAACATATGCCCGAGTATAAATTCTCAACACAAGATGCAAGAAGCAGATGGGGCAAAGAAAAAAAAAATGACTGTTGCAATGCACCTAATGCAATTGCAAGAAACGTTTTATGATAAATTTTACAACCAAATGTAAATCTGTTATTAGAAACATAAACAGTGCAGTAATGTAAAACTTAATGCAACCTTCTGGCAAGATAGCAAGGTAGCTTTATATACATATAGCACCTTAAGTATGACAGGAAGCTAAAACTAAATTTTTTAACGCAAATTTTGAGCCGCACTTTAGTCTATGCCTAAGGTAAAAATATTTTTTTGGGTTTATATTGTAATCTTATTACTGATTACCAGGCATAAGCAATATAACATACAAACTAGAGTATGGTTACATCGCATCCAATATTTTTTTGTCCGCATTGAGCAATATTTTTATAAAGTGACAAGCAGGCCAGGAAAGTAAGTAAAAATATGCAGATTACGTGTAGTCGTGATGTGGACGTGTATAACATACTTGCAGTAGATAACAAGGCAGCACGTATTATACAATTAACCAGTTCAAACACATTTAAACAAAGTAGCGGGCAATACAAGTAGCATTTCAAGTTTGCTAGGTAAACATTGGTATAATCATATTAAGTCACTATTGAATCTTCTGTCAAAAAGGGGATAAACATAGTTGAAAATATATTGGGAAAAATATAGGAAACATGTAAAATTTGCGCATAGTAAAGAAATAATATTAAAACTGGTAGTTAGTTTGTGTTAATCTTTTTTAAGATTTTTGGCGAATTGTCATGTAGGAGTTAAGTAGAAAAAGAAGGCATAATGTACTGATTGCTTATTTTTCGACATGTATTGCCGATTAAGGTTAAGAAAAAAGATGGGAAAAAATTTTTTTCATTGTACAAAGAAGTGCATAGCAATGTTCTTCGTAAATTTGCAGAGCGAAAATGGTCGCGTGTGTTAAAAAAACATTGTTGCAAAGTATATGAGTACAAAATATGTGATCATTTACGCGAGCAACTTAGACTTCGCACAAGAAAAAATTAAATAAACAAGTTAAAAGGCTTAAAATCACCAGCTTTTGAAAATAAAGCAGGCATCGTAAAATATTAAGAAAAATCAGTAGTTGATTCTTATTTGTGAAGGAACGCAGATATAGGCATGTATCTAATAGAGGCTCTACAAAAAGACTAATTTTGCACAGAGTAAAGCTGCCAAGGATTCCGGCATAGCGATTTTCTCTTGCTTTTTGTAATTTTTCTGCCCATTTTGTATTTTTTTTCTGTATAATTGTGTATAAAACGCACCCAAATTTATGTAACCGCGCCTAAAAAACAAAACAAAATTTGTTTTTTTACGTAGGTATAGTTTTTTATAAGATTTTATGTTCAAACCAAAAATATATACAAAAAGTGGGAAATTAATTTAGTAATTAAAAAATAGAAAAAACAACCAATAAATAAATAAAAGAAAAACAAGTGTAAAAAACGCTTAAATTGTACGTAAAAATGTGCAAATTTTTATTGCCAAGTAATAATAAATTAAACATTACAATTTTATAGTTTATGTAAGCCCAAAAAAAATATTACAAAATTATCAAGATAGTAACGTGAAAAAGATTTAACTCAAGCGTACAATATTTTTTAGAAACTTCCATGGTAATATAAACGCACAATTAGTCGTTAGGTTTACGATAGCTAGAAAAATGCTTTGAAAAATCTAGCCAAACGCTTAAAAAATCTAAGAAATGCGTTAAAACTATACAAAATACCGCAAGAAATATTTTTTTGACATACATGAGGATAGTGCGTTGCTTTTATTATGTATTGAATCTGACTTCACTATAGATACGTAACTTTTTGCAGGTATATAAACGATTTAACAGTTTGTTGTATAAAAAAAGAATAAGCAGCATATTTTTCTTTGATTTTATCCTTATATTCAGCGCTAAACATTTTTATAATTTTTTTTTGTGCTACAATGTGATTTTTCGTAAAGTATTAACTCCAGATTGAAATAGAAATATAAAACTGCCAAAAAAATTGCTTACTATGTGACACATGCGACGCACACGAGCATGGTGTCACAGAAGTATAAAATAAAAAAGGCAAAACTTTATAAATATGCTCATGAAAATAAGACCTCTAACATACTGGCTCTAATTTTCAAAAATCTACAATAATTTTTTATGTAAATAAAAAAAAAAAACGTCGAGAAAAGGACAAAGCTCTTTTTCAAAGCAAAATTAACCACATAATTTTGTGTTGTTGCAAGATTTCGCGAGATTTTTACCTTTCATGCTCTGTGGATTGTTGCGCGTCAAAAATGCATACATACACATATTTGCTAGTCTTGCAACTTAAGGCTGTTTTTTTTTTGGTTTGTTTTAAAATAGTAATTCGGCTGTTACATACAGAACTGAACTCCTGACAAAGCGTAGCTGATTTATAAAACTAATAGTCACAGTGTTGACACAAGAAGTTGTAATTAAAGCGCACCACAATTTTTTTTTCTTTCATTTTTACAATTTTACTATACAGCATTTTTTGTTTTTTTCTGTTGACAGGGCCTGTCAGAGGAGGAAAACAAACAAATTTTTATGGCCCGACAATACAAGGGGCCGGTTTCTGCACTTTGTAATAATATTAAGACTAATTAAGGTTATAATATCGGTTATAGATAAGTCTGGAAGCATGTGGCTGTTGCTTATATTTAAATTGCTAAGCTTAGTTAATGAAGTTGTTGTCATATGAAGCGCTTGTTCTTTATGTTTTTTTGTGTTGTAACAAACCTTTAAAGTATTTTTGGCGTAATGAAAAGACGAAAATATAAATTTTTACAGATAAAAAGGTTGCATTTAAATTATTATTTTATTTGCAATACTTGTTATTTTACCGTTGTTTATGTAAATATTATGTAAAAACAAAAACCGGGCAAATTTGTAAAAAAAGTCGGGTAAAAAGGATGGCCTTCAGAAAACGTTATTTAAAAAATATTAGAAAAATTTATAATTTGTAAGAAAGACTTGTTGTGAAAGGATAACAGAATAAAGTTACAACAATTAGTACGTGTCTAAAAACAAAGTTTGAAGCTGAGTTTTAGTCTTGGATTGTTATATTGACTTATCAGTTACTTTTTTTATAATCGCTTAGAGACTGTTTTTGTACTCTTAAAACATCTAATTCGACTTAAAAACTGTGTTTACTCAATCATTGTTGTTTTGTGTGGCATCTAAACTTTTTGAAATGTGAAAAAATACTTTTTTTGTGTTTTTTGTTAATATGCAAACAAAAAAATCTTTGTAAAAAATTTCAATTTTGAGTGCTGATGTGCTTAAAAATAACAGTATGAAATAAAAAAAGTTGTCAAATAAACCAATATGCCAGCAAGATTATTTTTTTGACTTCAATTAGTATAATTTTATTTCAATGATTTATTAACGCGGATATAACATTTGCTTACGTACAAAGTATAGGTTATCACTAACTGTATGGTAAATCTGGCTTGTTGTGTGATGCTTCATAGTTGCACGCCGATATAAAATATACTTTGTATTGTATTTTCTGTTTTTCGGAACTATTTTTGCCTTTTGTAACCCTTCAGATGGTTAAGTGTACACATGTCTACGCATATTGCAAATATTTTACAAAAAATGCAATTTAATATGCAGCTTTTTTCTTCTCAAAACATGAGGGTGACTTTCGTAACTTGTGCATCTATAAAACCTACAAGTTTCGGTTAAGGATTTAAAACATTGCAACACAAAACAATTATATTTGCATTTTGGTAGTAAAAACCGTACCAAAACTTGTTTTTTTTTTTTTTTGCAAAACACTTATTAAGTTTATTTCTACTTCGTTTACATATTATTATTAGTTTCTTAAGAGCAGATAAATTTTAAAAATTAGCCAAAAATGATAGTTAATAAAACGTCAAAGGTAAATGTAAACATATTACATTTACCGCTACTTATTGTTAATAGAATTATCTAATCTTTTAAGTTTTTTCGATTGTAGTATTATATTATTTAGTTATGCAAAAACGTCAATATTTTTTGTTTTAGTAATGGGATATAGCTAGTGGGGCTATGTAAATGGCTATCAAAAAAACAGATCCCCATCTCACCGGAAAACAACAAGAAAGGCCTGCCAGCCATTGCCATTTAAGTATAATTAAGGCCTTAAGAAAATTTATGCCACTCCCTGGAAAAATATTTAAATATCTGTTTTAGATATAGCATATTTTTTTACGCCTTCATAAAAAATACACGATAGTTTTTTTTTTCTTCGATAAGGGGCCCAGAAAACATTACCCCGGGCCCAGCTTTGTCTTTGAGAGGCCCTGCTTGTTGGGCAAGAGAATAAGCTTGAAAACTATTTGTTTTTTCTTTTTGTCTTAATAGGCTTTATTTTTTAATACATTTACTTTATTATTAAATATTGTGTTATTTGTTTTCGATAATTAGTTGTTTTTTCTTTTTTTGGAATGAAAAATTGTTACCCTACTTTTTGTACATATTTTCGGTTTAAACATAAAATTTTTAAAAAATCAATACCCGGGTAAAAAATACCAATTTGAATATGTTTTTAAGGCGCGAGTTTTCAAATTAGGAGTTTTATACAAAAATGAGGTGAAAAATTATATAAAGGGTGAAATTACAAAAGGGTTGATAAATTCATATAGCCAATGGATATATAAAAAACGGAAATGAAATAAAAGCAACTCGTAAGTTCTGTAGGTTATATCTGGTGATGGGTTCCAGCTAAAACGGAATTAAAAAGAAAAAAGAAGAACAAATATGATAAAAATGGCATCATAACAGAAAATATAATAAACAACGCATCATATTAAAATTTTTTTTAGATGATGTAAGTGCGTAGAATGCTATGCATCATATCCTTCTAGAAATACGGATGGTTGGGTCATAAATGCGTAAACACCGCGTGAGCTAACGGACCAGTGCAACATCTCAGCATACTGTACATAAAAGCATAGTTATGCATCAAAGACAGTTTTTGTCTACGATGAATGTTCGTTAATTCTCCAAAATCTCTGACCTGCCGCAGACGCAATTACTGCGTAGGTATGCACATATAAAGAACACAATTAAATGATTTTTGTGTAGTATATTGTTTTTTTGCAGATAAAAAGCAGATCCTTTTTTTTTTTAGAAAGTATAAGTATTTAGGATACCTGTTTGTCAATAAATAAGTTTTTTTGCACTGTCTTTTAACACGAAGCGCAGCTTTCTTTGGAGACATGCATCGTTCTAGCCAGCATACAAAATTCTTTTGGTTTCTATGTACTTCATTTTCGACAGACGACGTACGAATAACAGAAAGGTACAAGAAAGAAAGAAAAACGAAAAAAAAATAAGCAGAATACAAACAAAACTAAAAATCACACAAATACAATTGGTTTTTATACCTCAAACAGAATAAAAGTAAGTTTTATTGATATAACATCTGCATAGCATAAAAACTAAAAGACAGATTTGTAACTCTTTGAGGCGAGATTAGTAAACAGCACTCTGTATGTTTTACTATCGGATTTTGTTGCTTTTAAGTCAAAGAAAAATAAATTTTTGGTGTTTCAATTTTTAAATACTACATTTAAAAATCAAATTAGTAATGTTAAGTACCAATCAACATTTTTTTAATCTACTAGGTAGATTTACTAATTGTACGGGTATTTTTTTTTGTAAAACTGTTTTTTTTATAGTGCAATTATACTAGGTTGTAGTTAGAACAAACTAAATTACTCGACAAATGCAAATTGTATTACAAAACAATATGGTCTTTTCTTTAATTTTTAAATATGAAATGTATAATTACACATTTTCTGGAGCAGAGAATTGTACGCTAGAGCATTGGTACCAACGCAGTATAGACTGTACAATTTAATATAAAAAATACATTTTAATGTGTAGTATGTACACGTAAAATTTAAGTTTGATTTAAGAATACCAGCATTCGCAAAAAAATGATTGTTCTATTTAGAAAAAAATATAATTTATTAATTTCATTTTATAACATAAGTTTAATTTTTCCTAATTACTTTGTTAATCTACTAGTAAAATTACAAATAGAAACATAGCAACAATAAAATATCTAACCCGTAGATGCGATAAAACTATGATATGAGGTTGCAGACTTGTTCATTACGTTTTTTTTTGTATTTTGTCTTTTTGTTTAATATTTAAGTTCTGTTATCTTACTCAAAGTGTGATTTTTAAACTTCAGAAGCAAGTGCTTAACTTTTTTTTGTAAATTTCAGTACTTTAAAGCAACAAGAAAAATATCCTGTTTTTTTTGTTTGGCTTTATGCCATCTTTGTAGCTTTCAGGTTCTGTATTCTGTTTTTTTATGTCTGTATTTATTTATTATTTTTTCTTCGTCTTTTATCTTTAGATTAAAAATGCAACAGAAGCATTAACTGCAAATTTAAAAGTAAGTTAATTGGCATGGATACACACAACTTCACTTAATGATACAATACTGCCAATTACATACATTTAAAATCTTTACAACCAGTGTATTTGTTTTTACGCGTAATTTATGATTGACAATTTTCCAAGGTGTCAAATTTTGCAGACAACAGCCGTTTCTTATATTAAAAGTGGTTATCGAACTATCGCATAAAATAAAAATACTATAAGTGGCTAAAATTAATTTTCAAAAATGTTATGTTCATTTCGGAAAAGCTGTTGGAAAACAATTTTGCCATTTATACACTATATTTGACTTATTGAAATCAATTTCACCTTCCTGCTGTTCCTTCATTTGTACCAATTGAAAAATTCGTGATATTTAAAAACGAAGCACAATATAAAAACTAAAAAAAGAACTTACACCTTTTTCTGTTAAAGATAAACTATAGATGAGTATCTCACTTAAAACAAAAATTTACAATCTATATAACTATTTGTAAACTTTTTATTCGCTAAAGTACGAGTAATTCTAAAATTAATTGACAAAACGTATTTTTAATATATACATTAACAAGAAAAACATAGCTTATTACATTAAAACGTCTTTTAAAAATGTATATACTATAGATTGAAGAAGCCGATTACAATACTTTACATAAATTTGTATTTAATACGCTGTATAATATACGAAAAATAATAGCGTTGAATACAGAACGACAAAAAACATAATTGCAAGATTATAGAATACATCAGGAAATGAAAAAAAATATACTTTGAATAATACGAAAGCTAATTTTTTTTAGTAAAAAAAAATAAAAGTATGTTTAACCGAATAAAAAGCCTTCAAATTTGGTGATAATACAAAATTAAAAGTTGAAAATATCGTTATGAGCATTTATTGTTGTTATCACAATACAATAAAATATCTTCATTGTTATAATAAGATATGCTTTTTAAAGTGTGGTTTTTTGTATTTACTTTTAAGACACAAAACAACATTCAATCGTTTATAAATTGCTTTTTTGCATACAATCTTTTATATGCAAATCACATATAAACAGTAATTTGCAAATTGACGGCTTGCAGTTGACCATTTGCTGTGACTAGATTAAAAAGCAATAAAAGTATATATACTATCAATTTAGTCATTTAATGACTTAGTAAACAACAGCAAGAAGTGCAAGCAATAATAACGCATTGCAGACAATGCATATGATCTATTATCAAACAAAAACTTATAATGCTGACATAGTCTACTCAAAAAAATAAGCAAAATAGCGCATTGCAGACAATGCATATATTTTATTATCGAAAAAAAACTGTTAATGCTGACATAGTCTCGATAATAGAAAAAGCTTAATTCTTTTTTTCGATAAGAAAGTAAAAATATAAAATAAACACAAAATAATTTTGCATAGACAAAAAAAAAAAGCATATGTAAAAAAAAATGCTTTGTACTTCATGCGAAGTTCATAGTCAATCAATTCATACTGAAATACAAAAAAAATTGCTTGCCTTACTTGCGTTCTCGAGAAAAGGAATTTCGTTTTTTTGAGTAAGTTTTCTTGTTCTAATTACCACTATATATAAAATAGCAAAACTATGTACGAAAGGCCGCATTTTGTAAAGTACTACTTACAACTACACGTTAGTTTTTACTTATGCAGTGCTGTTGTGTGAATAAGTATGGAGTTATGTGATAAAGTGTTTTTTATCGCTGTCATGTAACGCTTATAGAGTTATACAACAATATAAAACCCGACACTATATAAACCATATCTTTACATTTTGCTAGTGTAAAAATTTTAGATTTTTACAAACATTCTGTTTCTAAGCAGTAAGTTTTAAAACAGAAAATAGTTCAGAAGACAACTCCGAGTAGCATCAATATAAACGGTAAAAATTTACGCTAGCATTTTAGTTCGAATTAATTATAAAACAAGTCCACATACATTATTCGCATGCAATGCTTATCTAATGCAAGTTTTCGTAACCATAGCATACGAACATAACTGTACAAATTACCCATTTTATTTTTTCTACTTAGTTGGCTTTACTAATTACGCAAATATTTGTTCTAAAAAGCACACACAAAGACCATATTTTTTTTTTGTTAAAATCGCTACGTGATTAAGTTAAATGGCATAAAAAAAGACCAATTGTGCGTTGATCTATACATTTTACTTTTTGTTTAATTTTTGTTGACATTTTTAGCCGTAACTGCAGCATTTTTAGTTGAAATTTTTTATATCTTACAATAAATGTGGTTTCATTTGCAATTAAGTTATAAAAAATTGTATATAAAAACATGATCGTGTTGTTTGTAAACAGTCAATATCAATTCTTGCACATATATTTTACGGCCCTGTTGTAATTTAACAAGTGAGTTAGATCTTTGGTTAGTATATACCTTGTTAAAATATCTGGGTTTTTTTTATTGTGTCAAGTATTGTTTTTTGTTGCATTTAAACATATGGAGTTTTTGTTTTTTTTTGCACTGGTTGTTGTTGTTTCGGCCGTTTTTTCTATCTTGTTTTTTTTTTTACGAGCATAATGTATATACTTGTCAGCTTATATAAAAAAAAACTTACTTTAAAAGATGTCTTAGTATTCCAGAAAATTTTTTCAAAACATTTTTACACATAACCTAACTTCTCTAAATTTTTTACCATAACAATTTCATAATTTTGTTGATACCTTGGCCATGCTTTTTGCACCTGTAGTTTTTTTTTGCATGTTAGAAACACAATACCTGCCTTCTTCTTTACAGGCGTTTTTTATTTTATCGAAATCAAATTTAGGGTTTTCTGCGGGCAGGTGCACTGTGCGCCACTGATGCATTCTGCGTAAAACGCAAAAGAAACACCAAAAAAAATTAAGTAAGCACACAGTCAAAAAAAAAAAAAGTAAAATATACATTTAACTGCAATATTTCGTAAAAAAAACAATAAATATAAAAAATATAACCCAAAAAAACTTCAAAAAAACCAAAAAAAAAATTAGAACGCAGCAAAAATTGATTGATTGATGTAATGGCATTGACTTTGTGTACATGTTAGGGTATGAGGTAGGGTTTGGGTATGGAGAGGGGTTATTGGTAGTTAAAAAAAAAGTACAGCCTAAATGACAGAGAGAGGATGATCAGTTTTTTTGCAGATATCGTATAGCCGTATAATTTTTGGGTAGTATAGGGGTTGTGTTTTTATTTTTAATAGATAGAGACGCAAAATGGATACTCAGCGTATAATGCATCACTATGAATATTTTACGAACCCCGCCCAAAACCAGATTTTGCCAAAAATACATTTTAACCACCCAAATTAGACATTTTTATATAATTAAAATACTTTGCGTATTTTTTTTTAAAAATAATTTTTTTTTGTTTTTTTTTTTTCAAAATTATTTTTTTTAAATTAATTTTTTTTATTTTTCTATGACTGTGTGCTTAGTTTTTTTTTTTTTTTTGGCTTTCTGTATGATTTTGGCGCGCAATGAACTTTGGCGCAAGATGGGCCGAGCCTTTTTCAATACTATAGAAACGCAATACATTTCTTCTTTTTATAAAAGGCAATGCGCATTTATCTAATTTTACTTGAAGTTCATTTGCGCTATTGTAAATTTATCTGATACTGTTTTTCTTGTATACCTATCGCAGATTTGTGGAAAAATTTAAACATCTTTTATGTTACTGCTACAACTAAACACCAAACTAAAAATTGCAAAAAATTCCGTGAAAAAAAAACGCAACATATTTACAATTTGGTGCTTTTTGTTTTTGTGTATTGACAAGATAACTAACTGGATTAAGGTAACTTTGCTATTTATTTTACACAGGCTGTGTGAAAAAAACGGGGTAGTTAATGTTAAAGCATAAAGAAAATACCCTTTATGTTTTCAGTAAAATAATGCAACTTTTTTTTGGTACATTTTTGTGTTTTTGTTTTACGTTATATTGTGGATTTTTGCAAGATAGACTACTTAAAAAAAATAATCTTATACACGAGTTGATAGATACATGCGCACCTTGATACATTAAAAATAGTGTTTGTCATATGTATTTAACAAATTAAATTTTAGATAACATAAGTGCGTATAAAGTGTTTTTTGCAAAGGCTAGATAAATTATGATTAAAGTGCAAATACGCAATAAAAATATCAAAAAGTCAAATATTGTGCGATATACAATCATTCATGTTTATATTAAAAAATATTTATAAACAAGCTAATTACGCCCTGAAATATAATTAAAGACCATATTAAATTAATTCTTGTTACATTAATTTGCAAAAACTTGATATTTGTAATTTAATACTTTCTATGCCCGTTTAAATCCTACTAATACTCAAAATAAAGTTTTCTACATAGTAATAGCACATTTGTGCATAGTATTGTGTTTTTACACAAATTTGTTGTTTAAACGTATTTCTTAATAAAATGAAGACAAAAGAGTACATAAGTAGTTGCGGCTTTAGTGTATACCTCGTATTTTGATGCAAAAAAAACTAAGTCTTGTAAAAAAAATCAAGTTATTTTCTTTATAACTAAATTATAGATTACATGAAATTTTTCTTTTTGTCAATGGGTTACATAATAGTTGATTAAACAGTGCTTTGACTTCAATCTATATCTGCATATACTACGCTGCACTTAAAATGCAAAGCGTCTTTTTTTTCGGGACAATTCTTGATTTCCGTGGCTATTGACTTTTTTTATTTTTAACTGAGTTATAAAAAAAAAAATAAGCTTAAAAGAAAAAAACAGTAAATTAAATAAAATTTATACAATGTTTAAAAAATATAATGCGTCTTCTACCGTTGTACTCATATGCTAAAATAAACTAAAACTTACAAAAAAAAAAGTAAAAACAAAAAATTACCCCATAATGGCCCAATAAATATGGCCATTATTTTTTTGCTCTTTTTTTTGGGCTCCTGTTCATAATAGTTTTTTGCATTTGTTTCGCGTTACAGGAAAATTTGTAATTTAAACCCGTAGTTAAACAATTTATAGAATATTGGTACCACTAGTAGTCATAAGTTTTTTTATAACAGTTTTTATTTTTTTTGTTAAACTCATTTTTAAATTCTAGACTTGCATGGGCTGCAATTTGTAAAATTAGTGTAACACCAGAAATTTTCTAGAATTAAAGAACAAGCCTTTTCTTGAGCTGTTTCGTTTTAAGAAAATAGAAATGCCTATTTACCTTCATAATCAGTAACAACGCAAATTTATTTATACTTGGTATAGTTTAACAGAATACGTCAAACATGTTCAACCCTTAAAAAAAAACAAAAACACTGACAGATACACAAGGAAGTCAACTATCTTGATTAAAATAATTTTTTTTTCAGCGCTTTTTTTAAGACGATATGTGGGTTGGAATAGGGCGTGTTACCATGGGCAGGATTTTTTCTGGGTAGTAAAGACATATTTAAAACTACTATTTTATTTCTTTCTTAATCTTCCTTTAGTTTTTAAATCACACGTGAAACTATATTTTTTATCTGAAACAAATTCACCTCCATGATTCTAAATGTCACCCTGTTTCAGGCTTTTATTCTATTAATTATCTTCAAACGTAGATGTCTTATTTGATAGCGTTTTTAGTGTTCTAAACACGTTTTAAATGATGCAAAATGCATATCTCAACATGTTCTTTGTATATGTTCTTTGGTTTACATATATTGCCCTTTAAGGCGGTTTACACCGCCTTATGGGTATAATATATGCATGGGGTTTGTGTTCGAAGTATCTGTAAACCCAATTATGTGTTTAAAAATTGGAAAAACACGCTAAGCCACTTTTATAAGCTTGTAGTTTTTTGTAACTATAGCATCCATGTAAAATAAACAAAAGTAGAAGAATCATGCAAAAAAATATATGCCCTAATACATATATAAAAAAAAACTGCTTTTGACCCCCCACCACGATACTTAAATTATTTTGTTTAATTATTTGCTTCGTATTTTTTTTTTTTTCGGAGCCAAAAAATACATACAAATAATACTATTTGTTTTAAAAAAAACTTTCACAAATTAGGTGATCTTTTTTTTATGTTTTTGATACTGAACATTACATCTTAAAATATCACTATGTTCATAAAACAAATTTACTAATAATATATCCGTATGCTTTTACTTGCCTAATTTAAAACTTTATAAAAAAATTCATATTATGTATCATCTTAAATTTAACAAATTTTACACTAGGAACCCTTATCATAGTATATCAAGATGATTTTGGAATTTTTTTTTACGTTGTGTTATATTTATAATTTAAAATATGTATAATTATGCATCCAAAAATGTGACAACTAAAATTTGCACGGGCATTATAAAAAAAAATTATTTTCGTTTTTAGCTGATTGTAATAAAATTGTTTTTTTGTATTGTTGTTGTATGAATACGACTTGCTGCATAATGAATTTAGTTTAACGTTCAACATTTCTTTATATGTTTTTTTTTTGTTTTTATATTTCAATCTTATTTCATTTTCTTGAGCATTTGATATTCATGTTAAAATAAAAACATGATTCATACAATTCAGATGTAACTGATTTTGCAATCTTTGTTATTTTAGTAATTACAGATTTTTTTTTATCAGTGATTTTTTTACCTATAAAATATAAATTATTACATCAATCCATAAAATAAAAAGAACTAGAACGGCTATTTTCAAGTATACATACCAACATAGAAAATGGGTAGTAAGACTAACTATGCAATATTATTGGTTTTTGTAAAGCATTGATTCTATTTTTTTTTTTGTTTTTGCGAATATGTATTGTATTTGATTATATATTGTACCTCTGCTTTGTTACTTTTTTTGGCATATGAACAATACAAAAATCTTTACGTGTTGTACAATATATACTTATAATAACATCTGCAAAATATGGAATTATAAACGCCGAACGATACTGCGTTTTACACATGGTTTGATAACAATAGCAAATACGCAATGTTTGAAAGATATGCCTGATAGTAAAAAGCAGTCAAGAATCCAATTATTATTTTTATTTGCTTTTTATTTTTTATTTTAAAAAAAAAATACTTTTTTTTTAATTTCACTGAAGAAACATTGTACTCTTTCTAAAAATTACCTATTTGCAAGTTTATTGTTTTGTTTATAAGTTTCATATGAATTTGTATTTTACATTCTTAATGGGCGTAGGTACGTTTTTCTACAAGCAGCAGTCCTTCTAAAGTATAAACCATATGGAAAGAAATGTTTTTTTTATAGCTTGCATTAATTAAAACCAAATCATAACCTTTTTTTTGTTTTTTTGTAGTTCACCAGATCTAACATAGACACGGTTTTTTCATGTTCTTCTTACTGTGTCCCATCAAACATAAATTTACAAGATTTTTATATAATATGCATTACATTTCTTATAAAAAAAAAGCGCAAAAAGTAACATCTACCGATTTTTTTTTATATAACTGTAATGTGTTTTTATCGTTTGTGTTTTGCAGATAAGGTTTCATCTGCATTCTAATATTAAGCAATAATTACTGTACGCTTTGTTATAAAAAATTGTGTTCAGCATAGAAAAAACCAACTCTAAAAACTTACAACAGTTGCTGCTAGGCTTTGAACAAATATTGCAATACTAGTTAGGCCAATGCAAAATATATTTTGCCAAAGTGCAATCCCTTTAAGCTTGTAATATTTTTAAATAAAATCAACTTATTAGACAATATGATAGGTAGATGTTCACTGTTATTTTGTTGTGTGAGCACAACACTAAAACACAAAAAATGCACGAACATTCGCTGTTATCATAAACAAGTTCTCCCGAGGACAACACTGGGCCCAAGGGACATTTTAAATGGGCCCATTATCAAATAAAAACAATAATATATTGTATTTTTTTTGATGGCGTAAAAAAAATGCTAAATCTATAGCAGATATTCAGAATTTTTCTAAGGGGTGGCATAAAATTTGCTGAGCACTCAATGTTACTTAAATGGCGAAATCTGGTCGTTTTTTGTTGTTTTCAGAGGGACAGGGATCTATCTTCTTCATGAGCCCATTTAAAACCGCTACTGGCTATATCCCAATACTAACAAAAAAAAAGAATGGCTCGTTTTGCATACTTAATAATATAATCAAACAATCGAAAAAACTATAAAGGTATAACAATTCTTTTTACAATAAAAAGCAAACAAATTGTAAAGATTTAAATATTTATTTTTAAAAATTAATCATTAATTATTTTTGGATTATTTTTTTAGATTATCTGCTCTTAAGAAACTAACAGTAATATTTAAACGCTAGACGAAATAAAACTTAATAAGTGTTTTGAAACCATAAAAAAGTTTTGGTACGGATTTTTACTAAATAGTTGAAAATATATTTTTTTTGTGTTGCCATGTTTTAAATCCTATACCGAAACTTGTAGGGTGTTATGATGCACAAGTTACAAATTTCCCGTATGTTTATAATGAACAAAAGCTGCATATTAAAGTTTATTTTATAAAAAGCATTTGATGTATGCCTAGACTTGTATAAACACAACCAACTGAGTGGTCAAAATTTAAAAAATATTTTTGTGAAACAAAAAATGCAATACAATGTATATTTTATGGCTTGGCTTGCAACTAAAAGAATAACGCAACAAGCCAGATTGACCTAAAATTTGATTTCTAGCTAACCATTTGTCTTTAGCTTAACGTTTCTTCTACCAGTACTCTAATCATTAAAATAAAATTAAACTAATGTAAGTCTTATAAAATTCTTGCTGGCATATTGGTTTATTATACAGCTTTTTGAATGCATACTGTTATTTGTCATAGCACATTTGCTTTTAGTAAATTTGACTTTTTTTACAAAGATTTTTATGTTTGCATATTGACAAAAAAAACAAAAAAAGTTTTTTTTACATTTTAAAAACTGTAGAAAACGTACGAAACACGATGACTTAAAAAACACAGTTTGTACGTCTTATTGAATGTTCTTAGAGTACAAAAGCAGTCTTTAAGCACTTATAAAAAAGTAACTAATAAGTCAATATAAAAATCCAAGACAAAAACTCAGCATTATACCTTGTCTAAATACACGTATCAACTGTTGTACAGTTTTTTTGTTAACCTTTTAAAACAAGTCTTTCTTACCAATTATGTATTTTTTTATTAATTTTTGAATAATGTTTTCTGAAAGCCAATATTTTTGTTCCCGCGTTTTTTCACCAAATTTGATCTTAAATTGTATTTACATAATCTGATCTAAAACATTGGTAAACTAACAAATATTGCAAATAAAAGTTAAATTTAAATGCAACCTTTTTATCTGTAAAAATCTATATTTTTGTCTTTTCGCAACGCCAAAAATACCACAAAAGTTTGTAATAACACAAACACAAATAACAAAAATCAGGGGCTCTATATGACGAAATCTGTTAAAACTGGTCTTAGCAATTTATTAGCTAGCAACAGCTACATGTTAAATGACTATTTATAACCGATATCCTAACATTGATTTTTTTATGTATTTATACGCAAGTGCAAAAAATGGACCCTTTTTTGGCGGGCCCAGAGAGAAAACATCCCCCCCCCCATCTTCCCCCTTCTGACAGGCCCTGATTATAAATACAAATTTTTTTAACAGTTGTTAGTATAAATCTAATGCAATAGTCTTTAACGGTATAAGTTTGGTTGTGATTTTTTTAAAGTATGTATGAATGGTTATAGTGTGCTAATATATACTGCATATATGTTCCGTTATGCTTTTTACATGCCCATGTGTATTTGCGCTGTTCTATAGCTTACTAATAATAACAAATTGATGATTTGTTGTACAAATTTTATTTTGATTGTGTTTTTTTTTAAAATCTAAATTATCCTATTTAAATACTTGCTTTTTCTCTATTTTCTTATATTTAAATTTTTTTTAATTTTTTTATCTATATATCTTATACTTTGGCGTAACGACAGTATTATATGACATAATAAGAAAATTACGTAGGTTCTAAGAAAAAAATACAAGCAGGAATTTTCTTTGCTTGTCAAAAATAATTATGTAAAAATACTGCATGCCTTTTGTTTGGATTTATTTCTTAGTCTTGTCTCAAAGTCAATAAATAATAAACGTGAACAGAGGCAAGGTATAAAAGAAAGAGCAAACTTGCTGTAGTATGTAAAGCTAGACGATTTAATATGTATCTAGAAAGCTAAAACGACTGTTTTTATGCCCCTTTCATTTTTAAAGAAGTTTGTGTATCGTTACAATAGCTTAAGTAACCGATAATTGTTGCGAAAGACCGCATATATATACGACAGATTTACATTTGGCACACAACAAGGCGTCAAAAAAATATTTGGCAGTATATAGTTACTTTTTAGAAAATATAAAAAAAATATACGTTTTAATCAGTAGAGAACTAATAAAAACAATCGTATCGTGCAAAAAAAAAATCGATAACCAGACTGTAATTAGATGCTTTATTTGTATTTACAATTTTACTATATTTAAATTTTGAATTTCTGATTTATATGAATAGCTGTTATCTCCTTTTCATCTGACACTTTTTTTACAACTCGTATATACTTTAAACAACGCAACTCGCCATTAAGTGAACGTAACACAACATACAGTTTTTTTTTTTTTGTATTAACGTGCCTTTATCTTTGTTGCATTCTTGTAAACCCTGTAAAATTATCGTTTAAATTTGATATACTGTAGCCCAGCAGTAATTGCAAGATGACAATTCTCCATATTTCCGTAGCGAAATGTTTACCTTTTAGTAAATTATTGCTTAATCTAAATATTTAATACCTGCATCGGAGTTTGTATAAGTTAGCGAGCACTTACCCGTTTTGCACGTTTATGCAATGTCTAAAGAAGACAAAGATTCAAATAATAAATGTAAATAAATACTAAGAAAACAAAAAAAATCTGTAAATCACAATCCCTTTTTTTATATAAAAATTAAGTAGTTGCAAAAAAAGCAGTAAAAAAAAAACGTACATAACTACAAAATGGTTGCAACTTTGTAGTATAAACAGCCACATTTTAACGCAAACATATACATCTTTGTTGAGCAACACAAGCTTAATCTCATATATATCTGTAAAAACAAAACAGAAATACACTGCATAGTAAATTATACATTTTGTATCCAGCTAGAAAAAAAATTTTGTAAAAATTAAGCCAAAATGATTTTTAATGTATGGGACGCTTTTTTTATATATAAAAGAAAAAAAAAACCAAATACCCGATGTCATAATTCAAAATTTTTTGAAATCTCTGAATGTCCGCAAAACGGACAAACAACTTTTAAAACAAAAGTACTGGTTGACATTTTTTTATAACTACAGTCTTATGCATGTTTTTTTTTGTTTTATTGTAGACAACAAAACTTTTGTATGCTTTTAATTTACACTAGGATGTTTTTGATAAATATTCACGGTACTTATATTTGGCTTTTACGTGCTGGTTTATGTCAGCATGATCTTAAAGTTTTCCGTTTTTATTAATAAAGTATATATTTATTTTAAATTAGTTTTTTTGTAAAAATTTTTTTTTTTTTTTTGCTAAAATATCAAAACCGATCAATTTGAATACTAGAAGCAAAATGTACAATTTCTTTTTTGATTATTTTCTTTTATTTTCTTTTCTTTTTTATTTTTTGCTCTTAAAAATTATGAAATTTGTTTAATAAAAAGTAAATATAAACAATTGTTATCAATGCGTGCAATGACCGTATATAACTCACTCGTATAAGGTTGGTACGCTGCAAGCTTTTAATCGTATTAAAGAGATGTCTGATATTCTACGCTCAGATTATATAATATATTTTACCCATACTTCTGTTTACAAACAGCACCAAGATAACTTAAAATACCCGATTAACCCTATGTATATGCTTTTTAATTAAGAGATGTGGTCATAAATAAACTGAATTGATGTAAACGTTGTACATAAAATACATAGAAAAGGCGGCTGCAATGTTTTTTTTTACGACAGAATAGTTTTATATGTGCTTAAAACCTAAAAATGAAAAAAACAAAATTCTGAAATAAAAAAAGCTTATCAGGTCTTAGAAAAAAGCAAGATAAAATAGTATTACAACCTATAGGTAGCTATAAAGGCTAACAAATCGATTAATAAAAACTTTTAATGCGAACACGAAAGTAAAAACGAAAAAAAAAAAAATCGTTAAATAAATTATATTACACTAACAAAATCTTTTTTTCAATTTTTTAAAACTTGAAGCATATAAGATTTAATCTAGTTTAACGCGCTTTATACGTATATTCGCACATTTAAAATTAGACTTGGTTTCATCATCGAATGTAAATTATGATTTATCAGTAGATATACAAAACATATTTATGCCAATTAAAAAGATCAGAAATTCGGAATTTTTTTATGTGTACTTACTTCAGAAAAAATGCTTTTTTGCATAGAATAGGAACATATATTACTGTAAACAACATTTCAATACAAAAACAGTTATTTTTTTGTAGAAGTTATTATTTAATATGTGTTTTTTTTTTTTGTGAATTAATACTTTTATATAAAAAAATGACTAATTTTTTTTGTTACGTTTATTGTTTTATATAGAAGGTGGTAATGCTTGCATAAACTATATTTACCAACATCTAATACCATAAAAGGGTACTTTATGTAGGTCAAATGAGGAATAACTTTAGTAGAAAAAGTATTTTTAATTTTCTTTGCAAATAAAAAAGCAACATTTTTTGCATTAGTTTGTGATACCTAATGCGCCAACATATTTCAGCTCCTACCAAAAATATATTCACACCGCTTGTTGACTGTAACTTTTTTTATTGTTGCTGAAATTATTTAAGATTGAAAATTAAACACGTTTTGCTGCTTATATAGCATGTCACAGTATAAAAATAAGCAAAAAATTATTTAACAACTGCAAAACATGTTATATTGTTATTATAAGTAACAACAGGCTCTGTATAAATAAGAAAAACACATAAGAGCTAACATAGTTTTCGTATGAAATACTTTGCAATTTTTGTCGAAATTTTGTAGCTTTACTTTTTTTTACTTTACAAAAGAGTTGCGCTCAAAAACCTGTAGATAGTTACGGTTTAAAAGTGCTGCTATTTTTTACATAGGCCGATTAGTTTGCAATATATGGATAATAAATTTATAGTGAAGCAGATAAATGTAGACCTAGATCTTTAACTATATACGTCTCTATGTGTCTTACACAATTTTTGCACTTCAACCTGATATCAGTTAAAGTATACATTTATATTACACAAGCCATACACAAAAACTCGGGAAAAAATTTTTATTTGCAAAATGACATGTATGAGTGCGATTCAGGATTAAAAACATGCTGACACGTTTTCGTAGATAAAAACCTTTACAAAAGCTCTTTTTTCTTAATAAACCATAAAAACAAATTGTGTTAACAAAAACGCGTACCAAGTGGTTTAGTAATTTTGGTAAAGTTTATTTTATTTAACGACTATTTTATAACAGTTTTCTTCATGTGAAATAGTTTATGTTCAAATATAGGTAAAGCAAATGACACAAGGCACTTTTTAACAGTCAAAATAAATAAGCGTCATAAGCTGCGCTGTTGTAAGGAAACTTTATCTTTTGGTAAAGTTGGGACCTTTTTATACGATGCGGTATGTGTCACAAAAGATAGCAGTTTTAGGGGGTTAAAAAAAACATTTACGCAGTATGTATAATGCTATAGGATACAACTTGCAGAATGCGATTTGTTGCATATACTTTTACTGTGAACATGCGGTACCAGTAGTGTTAGCTATTTCATGTGCGCCGATACTCAATGTAAAAAAGTAAAGATACAGGTAATAAAACAGCTTTGGCTAGAAGTTGCGTGTACAGGGATCCGCGATTATACAAAAATTCAGTGTGCAACAAACCTAGTTTTATTTTTACTATTTCTACCGGGCGCTAGAAATTTGCTTTGAGGCGAGTTGTTAAAAACTTGCCCGCGGGCCATAAAAGACAATTTGCACAGGAGCGAGTTTTTGATAAAAAGTCCACAAAAAAATGTTGTATAAATAAGTGATGTATGTATACGATAAAAAAAGTATGTAAACTTTTACTTACTAGGTTTTTGGAGAAAATATTTTTTTGTTTTTTCATAAAAAGAAAAACATAAAGTAAAAGCTTTAAAAGGTTGTTTTTATTTAATTTAGATAACTTATCTTTTGTTAAAAAACATGTTTTACACAAAAAAAAAAAATTCTCCAGCATTGAATTGCAAATAATACCTCCTACTGCTTATAATCAAAAGCTAAAAACTTTAAATTCAAAAAAAAATGCAGCTGAAGAGAAAAAGAAGCAAACCAAAAAATAAAATGTAAAGCAAAGCAACAAAAAGTCAAAAATACTACATATGTGCAAAAAATTTTGCTTTCTGACGACAATAATTAAGTTTTGGTTAGGATCGGAACTAAAGAAAAGGGTTGTTAAAAAAAAAACGTAAAAAAACTGTAATAACCATTTTTTATTACAAAAGCTTGTAAAAACTAAAAAAAAAACATCATTGTCGGTTCAATATATCATATATACTACGTTTATATTTTTTTTCAAATTACAATATAACAATATATTTTTTTTTTTTGAATTTATTTAA
>JAQFYM010002659.1:0-22361 GCA_034694785.1 Agrenia bidenticulata
AAATATACCAATCTTTTTTAGTCAGATATTTTTATTGTAAACACTTTATATTGTAATAAACTGCTTGATGTAACTATAGGTGCAAAAAAATATTTATAGTAAAACAAATTATAGTTTGAAGAGGCAACATTTTACTTTTAAACCTGTTCTTTGGCACCGTTTTCCTTCGGTCCACACCTATAGCAGGCGAAAAAAAACATCATATTACATTTTATAAAATTTTTTTTAGCATACAAGCAGTGATTACGAAAAACGCATTACTACAATAGAATGTATAAAAGTAGCATAGACTACGAAATAAATCAAAATAGCTTTTCATGAAAAGAAAGCGCAAAAAAGCTCTAAAGTGTCTCCTTTATTTGTTTTTGCAATTTTTTTCTATAATTATGTTTTAATAGTAATTAGGATTGTTAAGACCAGGTAAAAAACCTTAAAACTGTAGTCGCCATGTAAATGCCCAAGTACGGAAATATAAACACAAATTTTTGTTGCTTTAATATTTTAAGACTACACGGGCTTTTAATATACAGCATAATAGTTGTAATTGTTGCATAACGCTAGCATAAAACGTTCATATGTAGATTTTATGCAAATTTAGATTCTTCTTATACATTTTGGGTTAAGAATGATGACATTTTGTTTATAAAGATAAATGTGAATTATATGAATGAAGAATTAAAAATTTACCTGATACAAACACCAAGTTCGAAATGTATACAAGTATAAAACGTTATAAAAAAGAGTTTAAGACGCCTTAAAAACACAAATACGAACAAAAACACTAGACTAGATGTAATTTAAAGGCTTTTGTTAAATTTATAACTTTATCTGATAACAAACTTTTTGATTCGCTTATAATATATTAAAATGGTTTACACATCCCAAAAGTAATAATTATAGTCTACATCACTTTTTTTAGTATAAATATCGAATGTAAAATAAAAACTGAATAAATATATACTTTGTATGCGCCTATTTACCTTTAGAAAATCTGATTTCATATAAAATAAATTTTCTTAGCAAAGAACACGTTTTAAAACCCAACCCTGAAAAACCTAAGGTAAGCGTATAACTAAACAAAACATACAAAAGGTATTTTGTTTACAATAATTATGTGAGATAAAATATTTTTAAGTGTCTTACACAATTTTTTGTTATACAAGTTTGCTTAACGTGTGTAAAAGCAGCTAAACTAGGTACAATGTAAACACAAGAAAAAGCCACGAAACTTTGTAATCTGAATGTATTTTTCTTAATTTTCTAAATAAACAAAAATTTGCATATTAGAGATAATCTATATTTTTAATACAAGGCAAACTCTATCTATATATTATTGTAATCTAAAACAAAAAAACTGCCTTTAAAACTATACAACAAAATAATATATAAAAGAAAAAAAAATATCTAAAGGTATTTAAATGAGTAAAAAACTGAAAAGGTTTTATTTAGATAATAAAATCAATCCGTTAATATAAAGTATCTATAAGAAAATTAAAAAACAGTGTTATAGCAAACCTGATAATACTTACGATACAAAAATAATACGCCTAAATGCAAAATGAATGGCAAATGATTTGTTGTCTCTGTTTTCTTTTTGTTTCAATCGAATGTACTGCATAATTTAAAAAAAAATATTGGTACACAATGTTTTTTGTGTTTATTTAAAAAAAAAAAATTTTGTAACCATAAATTAAACTTTATCAGAATATATAAGTTTTTTTTTGTATAGGTTGTTGAAGCTTTTAAAAAGAATTTCGCGACAAAAAAATATATTCTTTTTATAGCAAACAATTTTTTTTACAGATTAATACCAGCCAAAAAAAATTAACAAAAATATTCTAACATCTTTTTTTCTGGGCGAGAATAGCCCTTCAAGAAAAGGAATAGTAAGTATAGTAAAAAATTACACTTATTGATACTTGCATAGCAAACAAAAATACCATTATTTTTGCAGCGAACTTTTCTGCTATTTATTTTTTATTTGGTTGCTCCGTTATTTAATGAAATTCAATTATACTTTTTTAAAAATATGATAGTAAATATACCTTGAATGTGCAAGCTAAAATACATTCTATCATTAAAAGTCAAAAAAAAGCTTTACTAAGGTTAATTATTAAATGATTTTCTATGACGCAAAATTTACATTTTAATACATGCATTTTACATGAGGCAGTGGCAGTTTCAGGGATATTTTTAAAAGGGGTTTTTTAGTCTAAAAAAGTGCAAAATTTAAGAACCCCGTAAAAATATACATTTAAAAAAGTTTTTATTATTTTTTATATTGAAGAATATTGTACAGGATATGGTTGTTTAAAGCAAATTTTAGGTTCAAAAATTTTTACCCTTAAATCAGAGCAAATATTTTTTACAGGGGGGGAGGATCTAAAACCTATATTCTTCCCTTGAACATGCCAATGACATAAGGCTAAAATGTGCTATTAAAGAACAGAATACATATTTTTTTTGCAACAGTTGTTGTTACCTTTCTAACTCTACCAATAGAACATATTTTACTGCGTTTTAAGATTTACTAAAAACACATATTTGCATATGAACACACACTTTTTGTATATTTTTATTATACGGACTTATTTACAAAAGTTTAAACACAAAAATCGAATAAGTTATAATGTTTTTTATAATAACAAATTACATTAAATCTTGCTAAAAAAAAAAAATATTGCTAAATTCCTTGTAAAAATAATAACGCAACTATCTAAAACAAGCAAATAATTTAATATTTTATTTTTAAATAGAATTTGATCTACTATTTATGCAGAGAAGGTGTACGGAACCGAGTCAAAATTGTATTGCGCAATATTTGCGTAAAGTATGTATACGTTTTGTACTAGCACCTATATTAGATTTTTTGGTTCATTGCAATCACATTTAAAATATTTTAAAAAATTTTAATATCACTAAGTCAAAAAAAAGTCAAATATTCTAAAAAAAGGGGATATGTATTTGATAAATTAGTATTTTTTATATCTTATTTACATGCACTACCCTTTTGTATGTTTTTCCTCTCTGTTTCATAATGGGCAATACAGTTACATCAAGTAAATCACAGCGATCTATAGAAGATAGAAACTGATATATATGAGCACACGCCTTATCTTTGCCGAAATCAATACAAGTACAATAAACATGTCTCCAACAACTTATGTTTTCTTCTATGTGTATAAAACAATTATTGCTGTTATATTCTTTAAATACATCAAACGTTCGCAATTTTGTCAAACAACAAAAATATAATTTGGTTTTTATGCTGTGTTTTTCACTATATAGAATTTTACTTTGTGTACCGTGTAAGCAAAAACGAACTTATAACTGCATTATCTGTATACCAGCTCCTGATTATCATACGTCTTTTTTGTTAAACTAGGTTTTGACTTTACTGTATCTATAAGTATATCTTTTATTAACTCACAAAATGCTATTATATTCATTGATTTCCAATTAGCATATTTCTTGTTAATAATTAGATTAAAATTATCCATTGCGTTTTATGTTGAGTATCAGTATATGTCTTCATCTTCATACCATGTTATTTTCTTCTTTAAATAGGACTCTTGCATTCTTTTGAAATCAGCTTCGAAAGATCTTATTCTGAATACTTTAAACTGAACAAAGAATTCCCGACATCAAACATATCTTTGGAAGAACAGCTTTGTAAAAAATTAAGCTCTTTTTTGAATTCTTTTTTGATAACTGGGTGCCTTTCGTGTATATCCCGTAGATTTTTGCAACATGAAACCAACACATTAAATGCTTAGATATACTGGGATATATTCGTCTATGCTATATATAATAGCAACTTCGGCATCTGAAACTATTGAAGTATATGTCTAAGTAATTTTCTGATCTTTAAAAGATGTATAAAGCCGATTAAAAACCAAGTATATAATTTTGTGTCTAGATTCTTTGAAATACAAGATGAAAAAAATGCTTATCATTAATAACCGAACCAATAATAGATACAGGACGCCTATGTTCCAATAGCTTATTTGTTGTGTCGATGCAAATGTTTTGCCAATATTTTGCATTCGAAAGTAAACGGTTATGTGTCATAAATATATAAAAGTTCCCAAAATTGAAATCACATATGTAATCTGCATCATTTTTTCAAAAGTTAGTTTAAAAGTCAATTATATCATCAGTTGTGTTTTTTTTCTTTACGTTTTGCTTTTAACATACGCTTTTCTATTATATATTTGTTTGTATGTTACACTCACTTCTTAATTTTTTGCTTCATGCATTTTCTGAAAGTTGTCACTTATGCACTAATTGGATTTTTCTTCAAAAAGTCTTTATCAGTTTTTTTCTCTTTAGCGCAGATTTTCGTGTGAGAGTACGCAATGAATTAAGTTTTTTTTTTCTTTTATATTCAATTGTTATAAATTTTAATTTGCAATTTGATCTACTGCAGCGAAATAGAGTAATCTTTTCTTCTGATTTCTTAGTAAGAATACTCACTTGGTGATAATTATACTTCAATGCATTTTCCGGTGCACAAGATTTCCAATCTTATTTTTGTATTGTTCGTTAGTATTGCGTTTCTTTGGTTTTATTTAGAATCTCGTTGCTTTCTTTTTGATTCTCTTCCGTAGTATTACTATCTATTTGCGTCATATTATTTTTCTGTAACAAATATCTATCTTGTGACATGCTTGTAGGATAGTGTTGCCTTTCTAATAGTATCTTACTATAAGCGGTAATACTTCTACCTGTATATGTCGCCCTATTATCATATAAGTTTAACATATAATTTTCATTTTGTGTTTCTTGCATATAAAAAATACTTCCATGTGGCAAACACTGCACTGTTTTATCGATGCGGGTCAAGGGATTTTTTCGGCATGAAAAAGTATAGACTGTTTTAAAATTGATTACTTTGATATTGCCAGCTGTAATTCTCTTTTTGATTTTGGTCGCAAGCAAGATGACTTATATGATAATAGTTGTTTTTTGCCATGTATCCCTGATTCGTGTCATCCGCTGGCATATTTTTCAAAAATGTTAAATCATTATAATAATAATCCCCATCGTTGTTGTTGTGTTGACACATTTTCAACTCTGTTATCATAGTAGTAATACTCATCTGAATAGATAACTTGCGGCATCTTTTTATAAGTCACATTATTTTGATCTCTTTAACTTTGATTCTGGCTTTTATCCCTATAGATTATTATTATTCATATTGTTATGTCTTATTTTGCCAGGAATAATTGTCTTTTTAGAGGTTTTCTATGTAAGCATTAGAATTAATATTTTATTAATTTATTAAATTAGTTTTTTTTTAATTAATCTATTTATATTAAATTACCAAGCGTAAATGTAGAAGAGATTGGTATTCTAAAATAAACTACAACAAAACTAAGTAATTTGTTGGTTTTTAAAAAAAACTAGGGAATTATTAGTAAAATTATATCTTTTAAGAAAAATACTAGACGGATTAAGCTCTAGCCCTATCATATCTACCTCCTGACACAAGGCCAACATTATAAATATTGACTTTTGAAAGATTAAAGGACGCAATTCCGGTACAATCGTACACCGTCATTACATTTGTACACCCATGGTAAATTATTGCTAAATGGAATTTAATTAAAATACGTCTACAATCCGCCTGTTTAACTCTTATTTGTTTACCTAATCGTAAGTAATATTAATTTATTAAACAACCCTTAAACCACATTAAACGTCTACAGGATCATAAGATTTGACCGATTACATATGCTACGGTTTGAAAAACTGTCATAAATTGAAACCTTTTTCATAAAACACTTAAGTATGGATATTTTTGCTTATTTAATAATTCCGGATCTCTGAAGTATATCCTTTACTTTTTTTTGCCCCGAAATTTTTGCAAATTTATAAAAAAATATAAATAGTTCTGTATATAAATGATATTTGAACAATTTCGACAAAAAGCTAGTATAAATACATTTTTTTAGAAAAAAAAACAACTCGCCCGCGGCATTAAAGACAACTCGCCCTGGAGCCGAGCTTTTATCCAAAAAAAGAAAAAGCAAATCTACTAGTTATAGATGTAATATAAATATAAACAATAAAATTGTACTGGTCATACTATGCCTAACTAGATAGTAAAAAAAATAATTGTTTTAACAAATATCAAAAGAAAGAAACAAAAAACTAAAAAACAACCCTAATTCGTTTAAAAATACACCTAACAATTATTATTTATGTTACAATATTTTTACTATATACGAATAACTACTTTCTACCTTTAGATTAATATTTTACTACAATCTGCCTTTATCATGAGATAAAAGACGAAAAAGTTAATTTTTAAAGTGAAATGCAAGAAATTGTAGATAGAAACACAATTAAAATAAACTTAAAAAAAAAAGAGTTAACAACCGTTATATAATTGTCTAATTATCGTGCACTCGTTTTTAGTTTGGTTTTGTTGGAATTAGGGTTAGGGTAGGGTAAGGGTTATAAAATCTCCGAAAAAAATATTATAAACTTTTTTTGTACACAAGCTACATAAAACTGTATAAAAAAGCATCATTATTATTTTATATATTATTTATAATAGTTTTGCATGTTCCACTATATTTGAAATGTCAATCTAATAATATTTTTTTTCGTAAAATTAAAACTTGTATCGGCCGAGTTGTCTGTTTTTGGCCCGCGAGCGAGTTTTATATAATTCGGTCAAAGGGCGAATTGTCATGCATCCTGTATTGATATAATTATTTTTTAAAAAAGCAATTTTTACATCGGGCGATCAAATCATTGTAGAGGGAATATTTACTTTCTTAAGATTTGTATAGTTTTTAAAAAAAATGCGCAATTTGCATTCTGTAAATATATGACTTTTATTATTTTTATACCCCTTGGATTTAGGCGGAAAACTAAAAGTGAAAGACAGACTTTCAGCGAACATAATTCCCATCGTTCAAACGTTAATTTCAAAATCGGATAACGCTATTATTAGTTATATGGAATATAAAAAAAATGAGAGCAAGATTTTAGCATTGCCTTTATATTAAAAAGTGGCATTTTTTATAAATGAAAAAATTGCTTAGTTTATCATACTTGCGTATATCACAAATTTCTTTTACCGTACAGGCCCATAGTTTCCATGCTGTTCGGATAAAAAATGATATTTTAAATGGAATAAGAACATATAAAAAAGAGTTTGCCACTTTATTAGAAAATCACTACCCCTGCTACTTTCAGGATTATACAGTGTTTATTTTTATTTAATAATATAAACCTATTATTTCAATATTTCTTTTCTATTACCGTAATGTTCTTCTTAAGAGCGACAGTTTTTTTTTACTAAATTGAAAAAATGAGGTAAAGGTTGCGATAAAACTTCAACGTATTACATATCATGTAAGAATAAAAAATCCAAATATTGCAGATTTTAAATGTGTGCACTGTTAGAATTTTGAATTCATTTTCTGAACAATGTTATTACGTTTTAGTCACTGCTGTCGCTCTTAAGGAGTTGTCGCACTTAAGAAGATAATTACGGTATGGGTAAACTGACATGTAATTAGGTTTACAATAGTAATGGAGTGCCGTTTAGGATGTTTTAAGTGTAGTTGTATAGTAAAAGGATTACAACGTTGATAGATTACAAGATATCTCAATTAGTATACGCTAAAGGTGTAAAAAAAGAACAAAAGAAACGGCATTAAAACTAAAACTTTCTATTTTTTGCACGCTGCGAGCTTCAGATAAGAAGGTTATAATTATTAAAAAAAAAGGGGAAAAGGGGCGTGTCCATTGTGAAAACAAATATTTTTATCTAGTGTGATTGCGTGATTATGATCAATAACGATAGCCAGGGGTTCCGAAAAAAATATTGTATATCCCATATATTGCCATAAAATTATGGCCATTAAGAGGGAAATCAATTCCATATTTTGGCATATTTCCAAATCCTGATGACCATTAATAATTGGAAAGAGACAAGTTTTTTGTCAAATTAGACGACCAGAAAAAATATGAATGTTTGAGTTGCAAGAAAATCCGAATAAAACTAAAAGAAAAAGGTTATACCAGTTTTATCTTGCATATTTTAAATTTATCCGCACTGGTTGACTCATATGATCAATGCAAATGAGATGGGGCAATGTTGGCTTTCTTTTGAAAGCTGCAAAAATAAAAGCGCAAAATGATTGGATGTATTTGTTTTTTTAGTTTCCTTGTTTATCAATAAACCAAAGTATGCAATTCCTTATAAACTTACGGTGAAAATTTGGCAAAAAAAAATCGATATATATGGGTTTCCATAATAGAATTATGAAGTAAAATTTTTTTCTGTGCTCTATATTATGGCCATACCATAAACGAAACCCCTGACGATAGCATACAAACACGAATGGCTTCTTCATAACTAAAATGCAAAAAATGTAAGATGCGTTAGAAAAAATCTGCTAAAATCGCTGTATCTTTGTGATTGCCTATAAGCATCTTTTATTATTTTCTTTTTTTGATCCATATTTTCAAAAAAATGCTACATCTCTTTTTCGGTCCCACAAAAAATAATTTTAAGATTTTTTGATAGAAAATTAAAATAGCACCTGCAATAGTTTTATTCCATAACCTAGGACAGTTAGCAACTTGTAACGATTTATTACTTTTTTGTTCATTTAACAACAAAAAAAAAAAATCGGCAACTTCTTTAAAAGTTTACAATTAAATGATTATTGCGATTGCGCGTAAATAATGCCGTCAAGTACATTTTGATATTAAATTATAGTATTTTCGAGCCATCTTGTTTTTAGAGACTTTTTTTTGGGAGGGGTGAAGTAAAATGACAGTAACGTGTTTTTTAGTAGTTGAAAAAATAAATTTTTGCTATTTCAAAATACTTTGTGTGAACACTTTTCCAATTTATCTAAATGTATGTTTTGCCATTATATCCAGGTTTTATTTGTATTTACAACTGTGAAATTAATTAGTTAGATTATACATGATCATTTACCCAAGACTTAAAATATTAGGGTCTTAAAGCCTTCTGCAACGAATTTATAGTTTTTAAATACTTGATAATAGTTTTAAAATTTTTAAGAACACCTACTTTTAAGTTTTTTAAATATATCTAAAAATGTTTTTCTTACTTTTTTTTGTATTATTGACAAGATATCGCAGCAAAAAAAGCCATAAATAAGTTTTTTTTATTATATAGATTTGTTTATTGCTTATTTACTAACCAGAATCCCGATTCCATTTAGCATCTTTAAGTAGTCATGCCAGTATATTTTATCACGCAGGTTTTGCATATTTATGCCTAACTGAACAGAAAATTACTCGACCTTTAAATATTTATTTTAATGTGACGTTGCAGTATTTAAATTTTAAGAAGATAAATATTAAACATAGAAATTATAAAATTTTCAAATTGTTTGATATCTTTAAGTCGTTTAACGATATTCAAAACCTTATTCTGTGCAATATGCGCCCAACCATTGCAGAAAGCTTGATAATATTTTTAAGTAATATTTACGTGTAAATTACAAGTGGTCTCATAATAAAATCTACCATACATTTTTTATATCCATTTTATATACTTTTGCAATGATACTTGTTATGAGGGTTCATTTTACAAAAACACGAGCTCTCTGTGAAACGGCTCCCGAAAAACGAACATTGGGATTTTAGGGTTTTAGTTTTTTTTGTGGCAAATATTTTTGGGGAAACTTCCGTTCACGCCCGGGAAAATATAAGCGGAAAAAAAAAAGTTAAGTTACGTATTTTTGCCATAAGTATAAAAGATTTTTTGATTTTAAAAACACATAAAACGGAAAATAGCGTAAAAATGCTTTAAGACGTTTTAGATTACTTAACTTTTTAATAGGATTTTTTTAAAATTACATAAAAGGCTTTTTTTAGTGTGGTTTAAACAATTGTGAATTTTTAGACATAAGTCTTTGCCGTTTATCGAAAGACTTATATATACAACAAAGCCACTCTATTTTTAGAGAGATATAAGAATTCTAATAACGTTTTTCAAATTAAAAATTTTCTCCGTAACCTTTTGTTTTGCAAGAAATTTAGTAAAATTGTATATTAATAATTTCCCGAGATTAAGTTTTGGGGAATTTATTGTCTATACTTGTGTGTAAAAATCCTACAAGTTTTTCTTCTGGCTATTATATAAACAAAGTAGGTTTTTGTACAAAATAGGTGATATATATAAAAAAAATTAATTTTAAAGCATTTTTACTTTTAATTTTTTTATATTATGAAGCAAAAGCTGTGTATGCCTTTTTCTTAGAATATCCACTTATAACTATGCAGAAAATCATTGTTATGCTTACACCACATTTACTTGTTAGTAACCTGTATTATAAAATGTTGTTCGTGCTTGTGGTTTATAACCCTTCCTCAAAACAACTTAGAATCGTCAAATTGTGCTCACTTAACCGTGTCGCAAATTTTATTATTAATACTTAAAATGAAAAAAAATACACAATATGCAATAAAAAAAATATGCACCCATGTATACTATCTTTTGTGCATGTTAAAACGTCTAAGTAATCATTATGCATGTTTTAGAAACTGTAAAAATCATAAATTTATACTTTTGACAAATCTATCGTAATAGCTTTTTATTATTATAGCTTGTATTATAAAAAGCGTCCCTGAATTAAATTTTGGGTTTTTTGCTTTATTTTGTTTTTATAAATTTAGGCTAGAATTTTTTGTCATAAGATCATTATGATATGTTCGTAAAAATGCGAGTTTTAAAATGACTTAAAAAATGCTGGATATAATTTCATATGTGTAAAGTATGGCGCTTTTTTTTTGTTATATAATAGGGCGGTTATACCAATAAAAAACACTGCAAGTAAAATATAAATTGAAAATAAAGTTTTAAATGAAATATGTAAAAAGAAACATACCGTCAGGTACTTTTTAAATGCTTTTAGTGAATTTTATATTGCATATTCATTTAAGTTTTCTACAGAAACAATATTTTTTGATCTTCATAAATTCTTCGTTATACATAAATACTCTTTATGTTATTCCTGTACTTATACTACAAATCTGTATTTCCTTTATCATGTGTTAGTTCTGGTTAGGTTTTGCAGTCCCGGGATCCCGGTAAATACCGCGAAATTGAAGAAAATTACATACCGGGAATTCCCGGGATTACCGGGATCTCGATTTTTTTAACTAATTATATTTCTAGTTAATCCTGTAGTAAAATCTGTAAATTAGTATATTTTACCAACCAAGTAAAAACAAAGTAATTATGGCTGGGTGGGTAGGGTAAAATCTAAATGTGTAAAAGGTTTTTTTAGGTTCTTTTATTTTCCCCTTAATATAAACAATACTTAATCGCCCAAAATAACCATGTTCATTTCATATTTGTATACACGGCTGTAATCAGTGTTATATTTGTCCCACGGACTTTTTTGTTTTACTATATGTAGAATAAATACATTTTTACTTTAAAGAGTATAGAAACTACTCATGGGTTAAATATAAAACATTAAAAAGTTACAATGGTGATTTACATAGTTTAATATATCTATGATTTTGGGCTGTTGTTTTACTTATGGCAAATGAAAATACAAATCTTAAGTAAGATGACATCGAACTACTGTCTTTTATAACAAAAATATCTTCAAAGTTGCTTTTTTTTACAAAAAGCCTCCTTTGCTTGTTTTTGAGAAATTCCATACTAATCAGGTAGTAAGTACATATAAAAGCGTGACCTTGTATACTTTTATATATATGCGAAAACATTTCGCTAGTACAAAAAAGATAATTTTGCGTAATATAAGAGAGCTTTTGTATTGCTTTTATGCTTTATATACTTATGTAAATACTATAAAATTCTATTACCATACAAGTTTCTTTTTGGTAATTTGCTTTAAAATTAATCATACTTTGGAAATACAGATTTTTTATATTTAAGACCTTAAAATAAATTATAATCTACAACGCAATTAATACAATTTTTAGTGTAGATGCATTAAAGAACTTATTAAATGGTTTTAATTTCTACTCTAAATTACGCTATGGAAATACTATACTCCACAGTCATTCTATTTCTAATATTGTAAGTTTTATTCATTTGACAGTCTATTTTAACAAAATAAAACCGAACGGACATTAAACACACATTTCTTTTTTAACTAGTTTTATTTCACGGGGTCATTACCTATGCGAACTTCTTATGTATTGCTTTTGCGCTTAAAACATCCTTTTATATCATATGTGCTTCCAAATATTACATTTGCACTTTATACAATTTTTATTGTATTGTACAGCATTTTTTTGTGTGCTGTAAGATCAAATCAAATCATGTCATTTAATGTACCTACATAAATAAATATTTGCAGTTTTAAAAAAAGTTATAAATCAAATATAAAATGCAGATTTTATTAAACATATATATATTAATGTAGTTTATCTTAACTTTCTGCATTTTATTGTTTAAAAGTAAAAACAGTCTAAAATAAAATGTGCAAGTCATCAAACAGCATATCTTTCCGCATTTTGGTTGCACCTTTCATTTTATAAAATTCTAGTTTTTGTTTTTTTGTATGATTTTGTTTACTATTACACAAAAATGCCACAATTAAATCATATGCGTAATTTTTAAAGCTACAAAAGGTTTCGTCATGTTTTTTATACTTATTACACGTCAAAAAGTGTAAAAGTATAGTTGACGTGCAAAAATAAAATCACGGGATGCATCCCGGAATCCCGGGTTTTGTTTTTTGTATGATTTTTGTCCCGGGATTTCTTATTCCGGGTATCTGCAAACTCTACTCCTGGTTGGTTAAAATCAAGAAAAAAATATCATATTTCAAACAAGAAGAATCAAAATTTATTGACCCACTCTTGCAACAAGACTGTTTTTGGTGTATTTAAATGCCAGACTTCCGGCTCGATCCGACTTTTTATTTGTTCCAAGATGTAAAATCACCCCAGAATGCAGATGTAATTTCTGCGATTTCTTGCTTCTTTTCCAAATTTACGTTAATTAAAATTAACGGCTTTTTCTCATTGTTTTTTTTTATCTCATTTAAACTATAAATAACATTTATCAATGTATTTTTTTTAGCATTTGTCCAGAAATTCAAGCCAAATCTAAATTGCGTGTATAAACATAGAATTTGAAAAGCAACACATATTGTGCTTTTTGCAATTATTTTAATATTATCTTTTTTGTAAAAGTTGTCTTTAAATAAGCTATATAATCATCAAGAATTTTTTTTTGCTCGCATTAATTCACTGACATTTTTGAGTAACATAAACCATGCATAATATCTGCTTACAACATTGCTAGACTTGTAGTAATGTGCTTATCTAATGTCATCATTACAGGGGATGGATCCGTGTTTACGCAAATTAAATTATCTACATTCCATTCATTTAGTAAAATGTCACTGTATAGCGATTCATTCGACGCAAATAACTTTTTCTTATATTCATGCATACTTGTTTAAGACATTATAATTACTTTTCAGAAAATTCTTTTTTATCACATACCCCAATTTTCACACGTAGAAGATTCCTTTCCTTTTAGTCTGTCGCTGTCGATCATGATATTAAATGTCGGGCATAACAAATAGACTGTTAGATTTTGTTTACTTTTTAAAGAGTGGGCGAGCTTTATTCCTATAATAGCTACCCAAATTTGGGTAAAATATAAAATTATTGCAAAAAATCTACACAAATAGAATAGATCGATATAGAAAAATCTAATGACGTGTCATTTTTTGTGAAAAATATACCTTTTTGAGATATATTTCTTTCAAAAGAATTTTTTTTTTGACCCCTTTTGTACAGGATTTTAAGAAATATGTCAGACCATATTTCTTTTTATTTCTTACTTACCCCCAGTAATTGCTGAATATTTTGAATGGACTGCTGAGCGTGAGACCTCTCTAAGAGAAGTGATGAAAGAATATCAAAATACTAAGAGCTAAAAATGGGGACATATAGTTAGGGATTTCAACAGATTAAACAATGTTGAGACTACTAAGACAGTGCTGCAAAATAACTGGAATAAAATGGTGAAGGAATGGCGAGACCCCGAAAATATTATAAATGCATCTGGTGCTGGATCAGTGAAAGGAGAAGTTTTTCCTTCGGACGTCGCATTAGAAATGAACAAATCATTTAGTAGGCTGGAAAGATTTGAACAAACCAAACATAATGATATGACCGACATACTGTCAAAGAAAATGGCCACGGGTAAAGATGCACTCCAACCAGGAAATTGCGAAGTGAAATTAGCACGCATGATGAGCCCCGTTTAAAAAGAGAAGCCAAAGAAAAGGGAAAACCCTATTGATATAGTCGGGGATCTTTTTTGAAATATTTGGAGTTTGATCAATAAGATAGCCAAATCAAAAGAGTAAAAGTGTAAAAGGAAGCTGAGAACAATAATCAAAAAAATCAAGAAAGAAAAACAAAATGCTACTTACAGGAAGTGTCACAATTCTTAATTCTTAAAGGGTTAACTGACGATGATTTTTTTCTATACTCGAATATTTTAATTAATGAAGAAAAGGCTAAGCAATTCGTAATTTATCCAGTTAAAAGACGTCTAGCATTTTTAGCAAGAATAAGGGTTGACAAGTAATAAATAATGTAAGAATTACAACTACCATTTGTTTTTCTTTTTCTGCCAGTGTAATGGTGTATCTACTCAAAAAAATTTCCGGGTCTTCTTAATCCTTTTTTTTCAAAGTAATAAACAAAATTACAATATTAACTATCTCATAATTATCGATTATAAATACTTTTATTTAAAAATCAAAAAGTATAATACAAATACTGAGAAAAAAAAATATATTCCTATATTATCCTTGTCTCATATTATAATACTCTTCCAACATTGTCAATGCCAGTTGTTCACGTCATGCCTTGTCAGGTTTGTTGTATGGTTATTTGTTTCTGGTGCGTTCAATACCATAGTCGAATTGCCTTCTTCATTGGGAATGTTATAATTAGTATCAAGGTCTCCTTTATCTAGCAAAAAATTATGTAATAAAAAACACACATAGATTAATAGATTCGATAAGTTTCTTTTAAGCATTCCATTCGTGGAAGCATAAATTTCCAACGGCGTTTTCCAACAGCTATACACCTTTCAATCACATTTCGCATCCGCGAATGCTGCAAATTAAATAATTCTTTGTAATCCAAAGGTGGGTTATCAATGGAGTATTAGTTCAAATATTATCTCACATCACGATATAGGGTTAGAATTTTGCTTGTTTTTCTATATCCTGCATCTCAAGTGTAAATAAATTAATAGGTAAGGTACGTAAAATATGATGAAGACCAGATTAATGAATGACATAGGAATAATGGGCGGATCCCTCTACACCAATACAAAATACGTAAACTATAATCACAAAATACCAAAACATTGGTACTTATAAATCTTTTTCTAATTCTATACTTTTTACATTCATCTTGATGTACTCGTATGGGCACATGTGTACCGTCAATGGCACCGAAAGCACCACTCAGCCCGGTTATCAAATCTTGTTTGGGAAAGCACATTACCATTCTACCAATATTAGGTTTAAAAAATGCTTCAGTCTATCTGTTACTTTAGCTACATATAACTTCCTATACTTACAAACTAACCTATTTAAAAGTCCAAAAATACTGCACTGATCCCTGACTGTTGCATTATGTCCTTAAAGAATAAACCCATGCAGTTTATCTCATGGGAACAAACATGGTGAGTATTTTCAATTTGTAACAGTTTATCTAAAGCAAGTAATGTACTAGATAAGATTCTTAAAAAAATTAAACAGTGATATTACTAAAAAATTATGTTTTGTAGCATAACAAGCGCGTTTAATCGGTTGGTAGTAAATCTTTGTATTCTTCTGTTTTTTTGCTTGCTCATCTAAAGATAAACAAGTATTATAAAAAAAAACTTTCATATAATAAGGAGGGTTAAATATTTCTTAAAAAAAGATTAAGAGACACGGTTAAAAACGAGGACCATAGAAATATTTCTTAAAATAAGAGACACGCCCTAAATTTTTATTTTTGTGCTGCAATTAACTATATCATTGTTTTATTTTTTTAAAAATTTATTAAGTTTTTTTTGAATTTTGTAATTCGCCTTCATTGTCCATTTTTGAGTGCCTTTATTGTATTGTTGTCGCGAAATGCCTTTTAATGCCGGGAAACCCCTCTTTGGCTACATGATCTGCACAAAATTGCAAATATTCCACATTGGTGTGTACCTATCTAGAAGAAACCCGGATTAGAAATTATTCTTGCATCAATACTATTGTTTTCAGGTAGACAGTGTGTCAAAATAGCAAAATACTTACAAATGGCAATTTATTCAGAAAAAAATACCTGTAAATAATCTAGAAATTAAAGACATTTAAAACTTTATAAAATTATATACATTAACTTTATCGTAACCGATACTATTCGTTAGGAAAATATGGGGTTTTGGGCAAATTCTTTTGACAAGGCCTACTTTTAAATAAAACTGAAAAAAAGAAATACAATATATGTGTATAAAATACAAAAAAAAATATGCAAGTTTATAATAAGCGTAGTATGGTTCATTTTACATACGCGTGCTTGTGCATAATGAATTTTAGCCTTTTTTTTATTAAAAAACATTTTTTAAAATACACCAGCGTTTCCAAAACTATAGTTTGCCATACTTGTTTAAGTCGGCAATTTTTTTTTGGGGGTCACGGACTTTTTTTATGTATTTACAACTATCTGAAATTTTTATGTCGATTGAAGGCTAATTTATTATTAGGGTCAACCCAATATGCAATTAAAATATGCAAAAAAATGCAATTATTGTCATAAATATGCACAATATGCTATTTTGAATTTTACTTTATGTTCAAAAAGATTTTTTTCGTATAAAAAAAGTAAAATATATAAAATTATGATAGTAATGTTTATGCAATCTAAATTTTAGACTGGGTAAGGAAAAGATTTTTTTTAAACGAACAAAATTTATAAATACATATTAAATATACAATAAAAGACACAAATATGCATGTATGGCAAAAAATATGCATTTAAAATGCAATATATGCATTTGAATGGCCCTTTTTATAATACTATTTTTGTTTTAAATTTTAAGCCGCAATTTTTTTTTGTGTTGTGAGGTCGCGATTCACAAATGTTCGGGAAACGCTGCTCTGCACTTAATATATGTATCATTCAATATTGCCTGAAAAACAGCCTTGCGCTATGTATCTTGATAATATATTACTAAAATAAGAATACAATTTAAACAAGCAAAAAAAAACATGTATGTAAAATCAAGATAAAAAAAATTAGTTTGTTTATACAATGGATCAGTAGGACATTAGCTTATGTAAACTTGGGACTAGAAAATCAACGGGTTTTTGGTTCCAATTATAAAGAATGAATTTTAGGTCCACTAAAAATGACTTAAAAACTTATTACAATAACAAATCAGTGTAGAATTTATTAAACAAACAACATGGAATACTAAGCGAGGATGAAAGGCTATTTTGTAATATTTGCCCAATATTGACACTATACAATTTCTTTTGGCACATCTAATGTAAAAGCACATTTCCAAACAGTCTCTCATCTGTAAATAATTTTAAAATATACTGCAAAAAAAATACTTAAAAATGTAAAAATTCCACAGAATTTTGTGACGAAATTAATTCGATTTAATTAAATTATACAAATGCGTATTTTATAATTTTGATATAGATTTTGAAACGTTTAAATCTAGCGCAGCCGCTTTTTTTTTATTTTCCAATATTCTTTAAAACCACGTTGTCGCATCAAGATAAAGCCTGAATTGTATACTTCAAGGCTTTACATTCCTACGACGCATATTTACTAATAAGATAATTTCAATAGTTTAAGATTCGACAATGGATTGACAGGAAGAAGTATTTTAAATATAATGATTGGTCTAGGCATTTAAAAATATCAAATGAAACCTATTTCCTAAGATTATTTATTTTTAAAAATAAAAACGCTGAAGACCATATAAACAAATACCCTGTATGTTTTTATACATCACTGAAGCACAATACTATTTTACATTATTTTTACTTAATAAACTGATCAAGCCCCAGTAGTAAAAAAGTAGGTAAAAACTACAAAAACTTTTTAAGTATTTCACATACAACCTCATTGTTTATCGTTTATTACACTTTGCCTAAGTAAAATTTGGATTTTCTGCATTAGTTGGTAAAATCACGACTTGTTAAATAATGAAAATTGATAAAAATAACAAGAATCTAAGTTATTTTACACGTAAAACAAATTTTGCGGGGCCTAAACTACCAGTCTTGTCTAGAAAGGGTAATATGGAAGGATTTCATATAATTAAAAAGCAGTAGTGGTCGGAGCTTAAGCTAATATTTGCTTAAAATATTGTACTTTACCTAATCTTTGTACATACAAGTAATCAGTTACAGATATAGATGAACAAAAACTAAAAAGTTCAATAATTTAAAGTAGAAATATTACTTTGACTAATGTTTAAACTTACAAGTTTTCTCATAAAATAAAAAAACTTAAAATCTTTTGCTATATAAAATATATGTTGTAGAATTGCTACTAACATGTTTTAAAATTTTGTAAACTGCTGATTTTGGTATATTTTTACGCAAATTTTGCCAACGACTGTATGCAAATTATTCAACAATTGGTAAAATCATCTTATAAGTGAATAAAAAGACTAAAAATTATATGTTTGATAAGAATCACTCTGCTGAGTTACAATCAGAGCTTTTTATTTGCAACAAATTCACTTTTATAATATAGAAAAAAAAAGATGGGAGTCCTTTGGAATTGAATCTGCTTTCATGTGAATGTAAAAGTAAATATTACAAAAATGTTGGTTACGTATTAACAATAAAAATACTCGTCTATTATATTACGCAATCCGTATTGTAAAATCCGACATTTCATTTTTTTACAATTTTAACCAATTATGAGCAATCAAAACAAACAAAATTTATTTTTGTGACTTTGATAACAGGTGGTGTGGAAAATTCAACTGAATTTATCACAGAATATTTGAAGAGCAAAGGCAAAATTCACAAATTGTAAACTTCCTTATGTAACGATTTAGTTGTATAAATAAATCTATTGATTAAAGTATGTCTTGCTGCAAGTTTTTTAATTTTTTTAAACAAGTTTTATATATTTTTTATACAGAGATTTCGACCATTATAAAAAGTTGCAAATGAGATTAAACTAATAGTAAGTTAGATCTCAAAGGTTTACTTTACAAATTTTTACTTTGTCTTTGATTTTTTTCCAAATATTTAGATTACAATTTAAAAAAAACTCCTACTTCACAAAAGCCCGCATAGTGGATTTAAGATAATATTGACTTGTATTCTATACATTTGTCGCATCAACATTGAAAGTACATTTGTTTTCGATATTTTAATATGCCGTAACAATTTCCGGTCACTCAAACGTAAAAAAGGCCTCTCTTCTAGGAACACAACATCGAACTAGTCAATTCCAGATTGTACAGACACATTCCAGTTGATACGCTAACATTTTAAAGTTGATGTTTCAGTTCCTATAATTTTCACATAGATTTTAGTATTTGCAAAAATAAAAAATGTAGTCTGATTTTCAACTAAATTTTACAAAAAAACAGTTTTACTACTGTTTGACCCCGTCCTTATTGTTAAGCTGTTGGCGTAAACCATAGTTTGAATTTAAATAATACACTATTGCAAAAAAGTGACAACTACACTACAAAAATATAAATGTAAAGTTATATAATAAATCATTTTTTTCCTCATTAGATTATAAGAGGTTTTAATTCAAAATTTGTTTTTATTTTGTTTTTTATAAGAAGATAAAATGCACAGGTAGCACACGCAAAACATTTAATTGGTTTTCTATGCTTGTATTTGTACAGTTTATGTCAAGTATACTTGCCTCTTTAATAATTCGTTTTTCTTGTTTTGTCAAGTATAATTTACACTGTTATAACCCCTTTTAATACATTAGCAAGTATACTTGACACTAGAGGTCTGCACCAGACCAGACCAAAAAAAAACAACGATTTTTTTTTCGCAACCGGAACGGAATCAAAGACCGAAAGACCAGACAAAAGATTAAAATATAAGAAAAAAATGTAAAAAATGGGCCGTGTATATGACCTGCAGTCAGTGGCTTACTTAGGAATTTTTAAAAGGGGAGTAGTCTACATATTTATGAAAAATCTATAAAACTATATATTTTAAATACTAAATAGGATACTTGTGTTTTTTTATATACATCCGTTTAAAATTACTTTTTTAGGATTCAATTATCGTAAAAGTCACTGCTTTACAAACACCCTAAATTTAGGCGGACACAATTTTTTGAAGGGGGTTATGTAACCCCTGTCCCTTTTCTTAATACACTAATGATTGCAGTTTATTTATATATTTCTAACTATAAATCACACGAATTTTTGCAGAATGATACTCCGTTAAATCACAACTGTCAAGCATAACCTTTTCCACAACTTAGTATGTAAAATACAATATTTTGAATTCATAAGATAGACATATTTAGCCAAAGAATTTCGTACAAAAAGGATTAGCGCTTTTGACGTCCACTGTAATACAAAAAACTTTACTTGTCGTAGACTCAGTTTTGACGCATATATACGTCATGCAAATAAGAGTAAAACACAACATAAGAGTATAATAGAAATAAAACTACATTAAGAAGTTACGAGGTATTGATTTTTGTCATACTATATGACTTGGTTAGCTGTTGCAGGTTTTCGTTTTTTTTAACTGTTAAATTTTTAAAAAAATTGTAAAAAAATTAAAAAATGTAAGAATTAATACAAATGCATATAGAAGGGTATTTTAAGCATTTTTGGCCTATGAAGCATTTTTGCGTTATTTTTACAGGAAGTGCTTAGACAATATATTACATTTTGTAAGACAATTATAAAATGGCTTTAAACCCATTTTATGTGTTTGTTAGAAAAGTAAAGGCATTCATACAAATTAAAAATACAAACACAAACACCACGCTTAAAAAAGTTATAGAAATAACGAAAGCACATTTTCTACATCGGTTACGGGAATTATTGCAGCAAAAAAAAGCGCCAAGTCTAGCAAAATTAAAATATCTAGAGTTGTATGTAAAAAGATGGAAAATTACATAAAAGATATTCGTATATTTCTGCAAATTTACAAATGTATTTTACGATAAAAAAATTACAGGCATTAAAATAATCTTCACCTTGTAAAAGACATGAAACAGACTTTAATCCAAACTGAAAATGCATTTTGCATAACAGCAGTATACATGCGTGTTTAAAGCATTTACAAAGCAATAACACATGCGGATAGCTTTATTCCAAAAAAAAACAAAGTATTCAGCTGTTAACGTATCTGTAATACAACGCATAATTTTCCATACGTATGGAAAATATTTTTGCCTTTGTAAGTCAGAAAAAGACACATCCAGTCCGGCAATTTTTTGTCTGATGCAGACCTCTACTTACCACTAGAAAAACTCAATTTTTAAAGTGTCAAGTATATTTGACACTAAAAAATATTTCTGTAATTTAATGTCAAGATTGGATGACACTTTAAACAATAGAAAACAATGTGACAATATAGGTGGATAATTTTTTACTTTATATACAATTTTTACATATAGGTGAAACACCTGAATGTAAGTAAGACTTTTTTAATCAATACAGGATAGTTGAAAATATGGATTCTCGAAACGTATAAATACGATTCAACACATAATATTTAACGAACACATTTAAAGACTGACCAAATAATAAACTGGAATACTTAATTATATTGTATACCAATAAAAAATCAAATTGTAAGTTTTGAATGTACGAGTTCATTTTATTAATTCAAGCGGTATTTTTACCATAAAATAATTTCTGCTTTTATTTACATGTATTTGAAAACTTTTATTTCTTCGTATATATGACCTATTTTGCAGTAGAAAATTAAGTTCGATCTAACGTTTATAAAGCTAATATAGATAAAAAAATTTTTATTTTATGTTAGTTTTTCTAGCCCAATTTGTTTCATGTGGCGTTATTTTAGTATCCAAAGAATTTTAATTTTTCAATGTGAATTTAATCCATTCTTCGAAATCAAAGATTTTCTACCCCGAAAATTGTGAAAGGGTTTACGTGTATAAAATTATATTTTGCATATTTGTATTTTTCACGTATCATATCCAGGCATGGGCATGAAAATATTCTCAAGAGAATATTCTCATTTTTTTGGTAATTACCCGAGAATATTCTCGACCCTTGATTTTGAAAATTACCATTTGGTAATTTTCTTTTGGATTTCTCATTTTTTGGTGTCAAAAAATAGCAACGAAACCAATTAGTACTATAT
>JAQFYM010002660.1:0-22342 GCA_034694785.1 Agrenia bidenticulata
CTATTCTATTTGTCGGAATAACGAATTTGAGGAATTTCCATGAGCTATCGAAGTAAATTGGAAACACACTAAAACAATATGTATAGGCTAGGTGCATATTTCTACATATTTCTACATACTAAATAGAGAGGATGGTTTAGTTGTAGTTGATCTTTGTGTATTTTTAGGTAGTCAGTGGGGGCTTAATCATGTGTTCAACTGTTGATAGACAGAGCGAGAGATATGGAGTTGATGTATATGCAGGCTAGATACATATTTCTGCATATTTCAACATATTTCTACATATACTAAAAAGCGAGGATGGTGTACTTGATTCTTTTATACTTGTAAGTAGTCAGTTTCCCTACTAATAAAACAAGAGAGGTATGGAATGGATGTATATATTGGCAACAGACATATTTATGCACATTTCTAAATATTTCTACATATTCTAAATAGAGATGATGGTACAGTTGATCCTTGTATATTTGTAGAAAGTAGTGGTGGCATGATCCGTAGGTAGACTATTGTATGCTATGTGTTCAACTGTTGTGGCTGTGCTGTGTGTATATTTTTATTGTTTTCCTGTTTGATTCTCCATACAAAAAACTCCCTCTCCCTTCTCTCTCCTGTCTCTTCGTCTTGATCACGGAGATGTGAGAGGCCGACATCATCTGTCATATAAAATCCAATTATTACCAAACTGAGCCTCGTCCCAAACTCCTTCCAAGGAACTAGGCCTAGGCACCCAGCTCCCTTCAAGGCCTATAGTAACCATGTGTCTCTCTCCTACTTCATTTACCATGGGCTCATTTTCCCCTCTCTTCATAAAGCTGATATTTTTTTTCAAACATGTACATGCACCAAGTGATCAGGCCCGTCCCTCGAGAAGAATACTAAATAGAGTATAATATGAAGTAGGGCTGAGGATATGGGGGGTAGAGTCGACTGGGTAATACTAGTCGCTTGTACACATTGAAACTACTAATTGTTGAACCTGTTCTCATGATTTGACTATTTGTACACCGACTACCAAAACAAGGACGAGAGCGACGACGTATGTTGCACCACTGTTGAGAAAGTAAGGATTGAGGCATGAGATTATGTCAGTCACACAAGTACTGGACAATATTTGGACGAGTGAAAGTTTTGATGTTGAGGGTGGTGGTGGTGGTCCAGGTTGTAAAGAGAGAGAATCTGGGATCTGAATGTTTCTGGACAAATGTAAATTGGCATTGACTGGACATTTGTGTGTGACTGTATGTATCTGACCCATAGCACTGTCTTCAATCCCGAGAATTGTGTGTGAAGCCATCTCCTCCCTGGATCTCCAAGACGAGGTCCCCTCCTGGAAGATCAGTGAGAGCCGAGGTCGGATCACAATTGTGCTCACATGGGATCAGCGACAAGGTGCCTATCCCACAAGTCCCTTATTGGAGTCAAGGCATCCGCCCCATCCGCCGGCTCTCTCAACCACGCACAGACATGACACTTTCGCCCGGCGCATCTCCCCAACTTCCCTTTCTCCTCAGTCGTCCACGACGATCGTCACTGGACAACTTTCACCACCATTACTACTCCCTCCCCAAAGTACACCAAATTTATCTCTTTCTATATCATCAAGCTTTCAAACACTTGCTTACACCTCTCTCACACTCCTACGCCTTTAATCATAACATCCTTGTGCATGCATCTCTTCCTCTCTGAAAAAAAATCACACACAGAGATATAGAAATATATTCATTATTGACTTCAACAAACTTTCCATGACTTACTTTACTCCCTACGAAAAAACTGTACTCTCTGTCTCCTTGTGCGTCTTGTGTAGAGTTCTCTCCTCTTTTTTATTTTTGTAATAGCCTTTGTCTCTGTATATACATGTCTATATGTATGAGATGTATGGAGTTGTGGTAGTGTAGGAGTAGTATGACAAGAGAACCTCTTCTTTCATATCCCTCAAGTGAGGTAGGGAAAATGTAATCAATCAAGCAAAGAGTAGACACCCTGTCACAACTTTTCAATGGACGTCTCTCGGGTAGCCGAGGAGAGTGGAAGGGTCTCTTTTGAAGAACCTGTTACCCGTATCTTGAGGAATAATGAGAGCTCAAAGTACCACCACCGGAGCAACAGAGTTACCTCTCTCTTGGCTCAGTGTCATAATAAAGGGAGCTGGAGGGAGTTGTAGTTGCTGTAACTGAGCTGTAATAAGTTTCCTCCCCCACTGCTTCTTGTATATATCCACGAAATATACGCATACACATAGATGTACACCATACCAGCTTATCGTTTGTCCATACCGCATTCCGAAAGATCCATCCTTGCTCTGTGTTCATTATTGGAATCCTGAGTGGTGAATCCCTTGTTGGAATCGATAATAATCCCCACGTAGAAAACATGTCGGGTGAAAGTTATCCATATCCTGTGAGTGGTTACCCTAGAGCTTGGCCGTAGTGGCCTTCTCTTTTCTTGTCTCTATCTCTCTGCCCCCTTGAAAGAGAAAGAAATCGTTTCCATGAGAGTGGCCCTGTAGTTGGGATGGATGCCGTGATATGAATTAGAATCATCCCCTTTCGTCATCTCCTTCCCTACTCTTGTGCCATTTTTGACCGTGTGATGAACCGTAGGTTTTGGTGGGCTGAGAGGTGGCTTGTTCGGGCCCGGGGACGGAGGGGGAGGGCGGCCTGGGATCCGGACCATGATAACAAAGGATGGGAAGTACGAGACAGTAATAAATGATTATGGCCCGAAACCCCCAACAATTACTGTGATAAGCCATGAAGAGCAGCCCTATGACAATGTTCCACGGACATCCAGATCCACCGTTCCGCCGCCACTGCCTCCACATGGTCAACCCTTTGCGGGTCATCCGAGTTCTTATCAGTACACATCTCGTGGATTGCCTCGTCAAGGGAGTTCCTCCTTGGAGAGCGGCAGTGGAGGCGTCTCGGCCCCTGTTCATGTTCATACTGTGGAGTGCTCTCAGCGTGGTCAGGTACCTCAGCATCCCCCTCATGGGACCGGGGGCCGGGCGGGCAGTCCTCCCGAACCTGCTTATTGCGACTTTCACTGCTGTGCTCTTCATGAGGAGGGTCGCAAAATACAGGTAAACTATTTTCTTTCATATTCAAGTCTAACGTTTTCTATCTCAGAGACACGTTACACTTGATCCTTCTCATATTAGAAAATAATTAGATCCATTGATTCCAAAGCCATGCAAGATTTAGATAAGCCCCCCCCCCTTGTCCAGACATTTTAGGATGTAGCAAGGGTCCACTATTTATAAATCCTTCTCTGACTCGTCCTTTCTCGTAAATGGTCAACCAGAGCATTTTAGTAGCTCAGTTTCTTTGTACCTCTCCAGGCCTGGTGTACCAATTTTGTTTTTATCCCTCTATCCCCAGAGGTCAATAATTAACGAGTATGAATCACTAGTTGAGGAACCACTATGAACAAGACCGGGGTATCTTCCATAGATTCTTAATCCTCAACTGGGCTAATATTTTCCCAACACTAAAAAGAAGGGATAAAAAAGCCACCCCTAGCTCATAACTTTGCCCCCATTGCGTATTTAGTATTTTTCATACCCCTTGTCCAAGCTTTTGTTATTTGTGGAGGTGTTTTTTTCAGGGGAGGATAGATGAAAGAAAGTAGAGAGAGTGTCAGGGGTAACAGCTTTGATACGGAGCACCTTTCATCTTTCATAGCTCCTTGTTCAGTTAAGTTTTCGTCTCGCTCCACACTGTCTCATTCTGCATCTGGTGGAGTAACCCTTTAGCGCTATTGTGTATTATTCATCACTGAGTAGTATGGAGAGACTAGACTGGAGAAATGCCTGGAGCAAGAGGTGTGTCCCTCACAACTATAGAGTTGAGCTCCAGGCCTGAGAGACCAGATCGATTTCCTCATACCAACATCCCATAACATGGGGCTTGAGGGAAAAAATTCTTTGCAACACTTTATTCCCAACATTTGGCTATAAATTGCTTAAGCCCTCAATCCCGGAATAAATTTCAAATTCAAGTATATATGCTAAAAACCTCACCCGGGTGTTTTTTTTGTCCCGTACTTGAAACTTGAATACAATACTGCTTGTCCATATTGTGCGGAAACCTTGCAGTTTATTGCAGTTTTTTTTCTAACCCTGAGAAAAACAATTTTAAATCTACTGTGACTGACACCCCCTCCCCCACTTTGCTCCTTGCATGGCCATTATGCTCTCGGTAATATCGACAAGCTTTTCAAGTAGACAGAGCCAGAGTGAGGGGAAAGTTTATAAAAGAAATAAGGTAGAGTCGCAGGTGTTAGAGCCACATCTTCATACATTATGCAATTTACTTGAGAGAGAAAGCTCTGACCCAGTCGGCTACTGCAAATGAAATGTATCAACTTAATAAAGCAAGGAAGCGAGGAAACCCAGAGACGAGTAGTTCTACTCAGAGGTCACTTTTAAACCACTTCAAGGAGCACAAAGATCTCAGGGCAGTCTGATCTAGAGGTTATAGCTGTTAGCAACCCCTGCGTCCCGTACTAAAAGGTGTTAACTTAATTAAGACAGAGAGGAGCCATTAAGGTGAAATCTAGTCGTACATGCATAACTAAAGAGGTGCAAAGAGTCCCTTGGAGTCTACACGCCCATAAAACCAACTAAAGGAGCAAGGGGTCATGAATTCATAATTTCAGTTAGGAAACCCTATTTTTAAAACGCTGGAGCTGCTGCCGGAGTAGAGCCATGGAAAAAGTGCCAGACCCAAGCTGGTAGATAGAAAAAAGCTCCGGAGAGAGAGAGAGAGAGTATGGGAAAGGAGAGCTGGCATCAAAAGCACGTGTCACATTGACCTATTTCCTGGGTAGAGTCAACCAGGCTAAAGCCCATACACCACCACCACCATTCCCATCTTCTTGTGTATACTAACCCAAAGGGTTGAGAGGGAAGGAATACAGACAGATATATATACTTTTTTATGCTATTTAGTTCCAAGTCCTATAGAACTTTCTCCAACTACTTGTTCAGACTCAGGCCCGGGTAGCCCACAGATCTCTCCGTCCTCAAATGGAATAGTACATAGTCCAAGGGGGGAAGAACAAATAATCTAATGTAGAATAAAGAGGCTCACCCACTGTCTCCAGTTCCTTGAGAGAGGAAGAGGATACTCTATAGGACATTTGCCCCCACTGCCACAACCTATAGGCCCTATAGGGTAGGAGATTGTATTATATTTTAGACTATAGGGGTGTTAGATAGAGTGTAAGATTTACTTTAGGATCCTAGTTCTCTTGGATTATGCTACATGGGAAAATATATATGTTTTATTTTTTACATGTGTGTGTCCATATCTAAGTACGACCACGACCACCACTGCTTTCACCACTTATTACTATAAGTAGTAGTGCCAATGTATCTTGTTCTAGACAAGTTGGGTGGCATGGTAGAATGATGAGTAGTGTGAGAATGTGGGCGCTAAAGCGGTCTGTATCTTAAAATGCGACGATTTTACTCCATCATCGCCAAGTGCCATGAAACTACAACTGGAGCTAAAATATCAAGCAGAAAATGAGAAACATGGAAATCATAATGGTTTTTCACAATGGCAGGTCAATTAAAATAGAGAAAAGAGCAGTTTAATAGCCGGCCCTCTTTGTTGTAGGTTGCGCTTTCACTTTTCAATGCATCTTTTCTTTACACAGATAAGACGCCATAGAGCGCTCGATTTTCCAAACCATTCTGATAAATCATTATCAAATTCGTGTTTCTTATTTTCACCAACATTTTTTATATCAGTTTCATGGCATGGCGATGATGGGGTAAAAATGTCCCATTGTCAGTTTTTTCTTATACTTTCATTACTTTCATCATTTGAGTACCTCTGAGAAAGGGTCTCAAAGTTTGCCCCCCTCAGAAACTGTAGAGAGGAGGAAAGGAGTTGAATATTTTTTTAGTCCCATATACTATTAGATTGGGAGAGTTGAGGATTTCTGGGACTATTTGATCATCCTGATGGACCCCTCTGTGTCTCCATCCATCCACACTCTTTTGCCCCCACTGCCACCACCATCACCTCAATCTCCTTCCTTCTAACTTTCCTCGACGAAATCTTTAGCTGGGCTGAATTACACTGTGGGATAATGCGGGTGATATGCAGGAGAGAGGTCTCCCACGAATAGTTGAGGGTATTATTTAGCCCAGCTTTTGGCAACTCGGCCCTCCGTCCTTAGAAATATGTGTCATTTATAAAGGACCCTATGGACATCCATCTTCCCCTTTCCTCCTTTTAATATCTTTGGAGGGGAAATAAGGCGGAAAGGTTCATTTAATGCTGGAGGATAGGGCTATTATCCCCACCTAATTTATGGCTTGACGAAGTTAGACACTTGAGAGCTCTGTTCCCTTCTATTCATAAACTCTGTATGCACCGAGGCCAGTCACTGCTTCGGGAATCCCTCAATGCGTAGAGGCCTTAGGAGTGATATCCACTCTCTGAGTTATGCTCCGAATTCAAAAGGCACCTCTCCCAAGCCCCAAGATGTATAGGAGGGTATATTTTTAAAACTTTTTGGCTAAGGCCGTTGTGTAGGATTTTTGTTTAGTAGTTATGTCGTTTCTTTTATGTAGACTGTAGACGGCCCTCCTCCAGTGGCGGAGCATACCTCCCGTGTACCCAAGCCCAAGTCAAGTAGGATGGAAGGGAAGGAGACGGAAGTCTGACTTAAGTCTCTTAATTACCTCGTTTGTGGGACAAGTGATGATTAATTAATTCTAGGGCACACGGTATTATATAGCAGGTATGTTTGGCCTCCTCATCGCCTAACACCTATATCTATACAGCCTGTACTAAGCCTATGTCCCTATACTCAAGGATTTGAAAGAGGGAGTCCCTAATTAGCCTCAAGATGAACTAACAAATTAGCGTAGAGAATATCCCCCTCGGCTGAATATCTTTTGAAATCAATGGCTAGTGAAATGTGACTGTGAAATCCTTGTAAATGTGTTTATTTTGGTGTTTGCGGGTGGAAAGGTGCACAAGGCTGTAGCCACGTCCCCGGTTCAAGATTGCGGGCTGGACGGGTCGGGCAGAGGCGGCTCCAAGGCCCTGCACGTTCGATTCATGGGCGTGGGGGAGGACAAAAACGGCCGGTTCTTGACCACGGCCGGGGGTAGAAAAGTAGTGCCAAGCAGTTTACTCAGTGTTCCATTATCGGTAAGTACAGTAGGTGGCTCAATGATCCCCGCGGACGACATCGGCACGACCACGGAGAGCTCAGAGTCCGAAACGGAGAATAATCACTCGGTTCTCGAAGAGGACAAAGTGACGACATTAAAATTCCTTCTGCTCATCGATCAACTCTCACTGGATCAGAAAAGACACTTGACTATCAAAGACATCGGAGTCATACTCGAGCGCCTCTCCTCAAAGATCGTCGACGTGGAGAGGCTGGACCGGGAGACTGAGGCTGAGGACTGTTACAACTGGACAATCAAGGCCACCATCAAGGGCGAAGTACTCCGGGAGCTCGGGGTCATTTATAATGGTAACTTTTATGCAATATCTGAACATCCTAGTTACAGTCAGAGTGAACCTCAGCCCCAGCACCAGTCCCCGGTCCCTTCTACTTCCGGTGGTGGTGGTGGTGGGGGCGGTGGCAGCAGCGGATTCGTCGATCCTCCTCATTCCTCTTCAGCAAGACGGGATGATGATGAAGATATGAGATTGTAATGGTGGAGGAGAAATAAACTTATTTATTGTTATCTAACTATTAAGGATTAATAACTATTAACGTAACGTAAGTTTGTATTTGTTATCCGCTACTTAGTCAAGTAGGTCAGACGGAGGGGGGATTACTTGTATGTAGAAGAAAAAAAATGTACAAGTGTCTGAGCGATGCTCCCTGGAGAATTCTCTCCCCTCTCTCTTCTCCAGGATGGGTAATTACAAGTATTACAAATTACAATAGGTGTTTTGTATTTCAAAAGAAATGAGAGGGCGGTGTGTGCGGTATATTATGATATGCGAGGTCAAGTCTCTCTCTCTCACACTCCTCCTCCTGCTAAGTAATCGAGTCATCCAAAGTGTATTGTGCCAACTGATACAAAAAAAGCATACACTGGAACCAAGTGCAACCTCTTGATCAAATATATTTGCCAAAATCCTTTAAACAATTTAGAAACTCAGATTTTTATGTACTCGTGGAGTATGAGAAAGGGCCAAGTGCCCTGCAGGCTCTCCGCTGATCTGCTCAGAGCTCTAGTACATTGTTATATATTAAGATTAACACTACTTTATAATTCTTATCAGAAGGCGTATGCGTAGGGTATGTTGAAGAGGAATATAATCTCCAAGTCTCTACTATTGTTAATGAGATTAGTAAAGTAAGGTCAAGGACAGGTTTTCCTACTGCAAGACTCTCTTTTATTCTAGGTTGGTTAAGGTTACGACCTTTTGTAAATTAAAAATCTAGGCTACACAAGCTACTTTACTACCACTAAAGAGAACAAGCTCAGTTTTCTTTTCTACTCTTATTGATTGTAACGGATAATTATTACTTGTCTCTTGGAGGACATGTGAATCAGGGGGTGTCATTTAGGCTTCACATTACACATTACTGAATTAAGGGTTATGCGCTTTTTCGAACAAAAATACTTGAAAGAATTTATTGAGTAGATGAAACTTATCAAAAAGGTTTTTGTGTGTCAAGCGTTTAAATAGTTTAAAGAGTTTGAAACGTTTTCTTGTGAAAAAAATTAGCAATATTTGACCTGAGTTGATATGCATTTTTTAAACACACTGCTCACTAACAACTAACTGCCTAATCATAGCTTTAAAAACATAAAATTTTCAACGGCTTGTTTTTGTTTTCAAATGGAAATTGAGCTTATGAATTGAATTGAAAGTATTGATTTAAAAATAAGAGAAAAAAAGTGTTTCAAGAAGCAAGCAATCTCGGTGCTACTCTGACTTTAATATTATATTATTAAACTTTCAAAAGTATATGTAGTTTAAAAACAGTTTTTAAAATATATCCACTCTGCCTCAGTCTCACAATCACTTGTTTCTATAAATACAAAAAATACTTGTCTCTCTGCACATAACAAGAGAATATAGAAGAAGCAGAGGTCTAGTTACAATTAATTAGTATTTCAGTGTGTGGTAAGCTGCCGGTCAGCCTGGCATGGACAAATTAGAGGTAAATCATATTTAAATTTTAACATTTAAACTCCACCTCAGCCCCCACTGACCTTTTCAATTTCTCATTCTTCGTAATTAATTTGCACATGGGTAAAAGTAAAGCCCGAGGGGGCTGGTGATTTTTTTGTGTAAGAGTATTACCGAAACTGTTTGACAAGGATGAATTTCATAGATTGATCATTTCGTAGCTACAGTTGACACAATGACAAAAGATATTGAGAGGGACACGGTGCTATACATGTAGATAAACTCTTGCTGGAGATTTGACACTTGAAAAACCTTGAAACTTTCCTGCTTTAGAGATAAACCTATAAATATTATTACATGTCATAATACAATAATTAAAAAAAATAGTGTCAAGGGGGACACACTGAGAGGTTCTCGTTTAAAAAAAACACGTACATAATACCTTACTAATATTATCTATGTGCTACTACTAGTATCTAGAGTGTCATACCCTGAATAATTAAATCTTCTGTTCAAATAATATCCTATGCAAAGATATTTATGAGCCGAGGCCAGGGGGTGTTGTTATTTATATGTTAGTGGTGGCAAGGTGAAAGGTGTTCCTTCGATTACCTGAATATTATGGGGGACCCCTTGTGGACACTTGACACTTGCTATTCCAATTCGGGGTGAATGAATGAGTTCTGAGAGGATGAGGAGAGGACTACCGAAATATTCGTATTATGTACCTTACTGATGCTCTCAAGCCAAATCCTACAATCTCTGACAACTCTCAGCATTTTTTGAAACAGGGGATTCATATGGCTGAGCTGAGGGCGCCGTAAACTCGAGCCAATCTAAGGGCGTAGGTGTAAGGGCACCTTAAACCGAGCATTTTTAATTCCAGCTTGTCCTATAAATAATGCTGCGCTAAGGGAGTGTCCTCTCACGCTTGGGCCGATCTAATTAACCTCGGCTTAGGTGTGAGGGCACCCTTAAGCTTAGTGTTTTTGGGGGATTTTTTTCATGGAGAACATTTTCACGGCCTAGGTCGATTTCAAATATGACAAATATATACATAAAAAGTGGTGCGTATGAGATGTGTGTAACGATTGTCAGAATTTTTGAGCACACTGCCTACTCATTATTATTTCTTGGTCAGGGATGACGATTGTGTGTGACTATGCTTTCCATTCAACTATGACTACGACTCCAAAGGCTTCAATTAGTATGAGGGTGTGGATGTCTTTTGATATTTCAAGTTTAGCAGAGGAGAGCTAAGGAGGGGGTTAACAACAGAGCTCAGAGTTCTTACTGAACGTATAAAAAACAACCATGAAATAACATTAAATACTCCACCTAGCAATTAAGAGTACAAAACCTATTCAATTGAACACAAGGTAAAAAAACACTGGGGGGGAGGGGGTCAGTAGACAGTTTAAAAAAATAACAGGTGACATGTTATGCATTCTCAGGTTTCAATGCAAAAGAACAAATGAATTATCCATTGCAAATCGTTCGTAAAGAAAAAAAAACTGCCAAGTTTATTAATGGACCTTAATTGCCATTTCGTAAAGTAATTCAAAAGTTGTATAAAGAAGTTAAAAAGGGGCGGATCTGGTGTGTTTTGTGCATCTATGGGTTCTGTATTATCACAAGTCTCGTGTGTGCGTGTGTTTGGATGTGATTAAAAATTGTATTTGAAAATAGGGACTAGACTAAAGTCATACTAAGTGTAGACAAAAAGAGATGAAGATAGATACAGTGAGAGATATACATACGCACATAATTAAAAGTCTATATTATCTTAGTTACTCCGAATATGCAACCACTTCCAATATATATATCCGTTGGGGTGAAATTCGTGGCGGGTCACGTGGGTCATGTGGGGCATGGGAAATATATAATGATTTCTAGGTGCTAAAGATGACAAAGTATTTCAATCGTTTAGTTTGACAAAGCTGTTCTCTAAGCTCTGGTAGTTGAGGTGCATTATTATCAACTAGTAGTTTAGGTATTGTCTAGTACAAGGGCTAATTACTTAGGTGGTGGGGGTTGTTTTTCAGAGTAGATATTTTTCCTCGGTTTTTTTGAAAAAGTTTCCAGGTATCAAGATTAAAATGTAATCAGAGACATATAGGACATGAACAAAGCAGATCGCTGATATGCTTCACTCACTCATCAGAAGTTGTGCTGTGTATTAAACTAAAGTAACCTAAAGAGTAAAGAGAAAAAACGGTACACTTATCACAAGGGCATAAGAATTCGAATAGTGTCACTTTACCTTCTGAGTTGGATTAGGGAAAGTAATTGAGAATTACTTTTTGGTTTTTGAATTACAATCGAATTTTAAATGGATGAAAGAGTAAGTAGTTTGCGGATTTTAGGGATTTTTTTTTGGAATAGCACACCCTAAGATTGGATCTTTAGTTCGGATGAATTTAGGGGTGTGCAGTGCAGTAGGTAATGTTAATATTAAAATATATGGAAAACTAGCCGAGAGAGTAAATATTGTTATATTCGTAAATATTACTACTACTGATAAATAAATACCCTATCAAAGAAACTCTCATCTGAATCTGAAGCTCAAATATACAATTCAAGCATTATTTTTCCAGCTATTATTGAGATTGAGGGATATAATGTGTACACAGAGAGAAGATGAACACTTTATGAGCTAACTGGGAAACCCCCTTGGAAAATTTATTTAAAGGGGACATCATTTGGAAAATTATGTAGACTTCACCTTTTTAAAATCATGCAGAAATTACGAGTCTTAGAGTTTTAAAAGCAATTACAATTTGGAAACTTTTTGAAAACCTAAGTTTAATTGCTATCCGAGCTTTTGTACTAAATTCTTTTTGTGTGAGATTAGCCGAAAGCTTTAAAACCACCTCTAACTTGTATCTTGTAATATAGAGCACGTCCTTACAATACCTTTTATTAATATTTTTAAAGCTGGACCTATTTCAAAATTTCTTTGGTCTTGCGTTAGGACTACATACTTTTCTAACCAAATTGCGTCATCTGCCTCACCTTGTAGTAATTAAGCCAAACATAAATTCCGAAAATTTTAAAAGTTGACAATTGTCTCCCAATCAATTTTTTATTTCCAGTACTTTCTCGCAGTAGTGCATCCTATGGAGACAAAAAAAAGCAGGGCCGTGCTTTAATTCGCTATGATCCTGCACCCTCTTGACCACCAAGAGTGTTTTATAGACTTTCGATTATTATTATTATCATAACTATCTTATGCTTCCTAATTGAATACCAGTATTGAAATTACATGAAATTAAAAGATATTCTCTCTTGCGCCCCCCCCCCCGAGGGTATGAATGAAAGCGTGTCAGAATGTGATGAGAGGTGAAAGCAATCCTAAAATGTTTCTTATTGACTTTAAAGATTAAACTAACTAAAAAAAACACACACTCCCCATTGTATTGGCCTGGTGCGGTGTCTATTAAGGAGGTAGAGGAGATCTAAGATGAGAGACAGGGAAATCAAAAACATGAAAGCTTGAGAGTGTGCAATTCTTATTATGATGATGATGAATATATTAAGCTCGTAAAGTACAGAGCATTGTTAATTTAGATACAAGGATATCTACTGGAGGTGTATTGAATACATATTCACAATGATATTCTCTACTATATCGTGTATTTAATTATAGAGATTTAATTATAATTATAGTTAGTCACACTATGGTAAAATAAGGGTGAGGATAACACTATACTGTTAAACATACCCTGCGGTTTGAAACACAAACGGAAATAAATAAAAAACGTTCATGTACTTCAACGTTTGATAATCACCGGGCTTTTCTCAGATTATTTACCAACTTAAGAATGGGCGGGTAGTGTCGTTATAGTTAATACTGATACATTGTCGGGTAAACAATTGTGCATACTTTGTCAATAGGCGTTTTTCAAAAGTCGGGGGCCCAGGACTTTTAAGGCTAGAGAACCCAGGATGGAAGAGAGTACTACGGTTGTGGCGGCTATGTTCATCACCTTGTTGGCTAGAGATTGGGAAGTTGGGTCCGATCCGAGGTCAAATGCCGTGTCTAAGGCCACAGGACCGAGGGCGGCTTGAACCGTTCCCTTAGGCATCCAGGCCACGACGAGAAATATCCGCTCTCGAAAGGACAAGCTGGACCAACTTGACGATAAAAAGGAGGAGACCAGACGACCCTGTTTGCCGATGGAAAGATTTTTTTAATAGAAAGTTTCGGATTTTCAAACACTTAGGTTGATTTTATTTACTAAGGTACTGATTAACAAGCAGATGGCCCCTTGGCTGACCACAGTCCAATCTAGAGTTCCAAAGTCCGTCCGGGCTCCGAGGATCCCGAATAAAAGGGGTTGGAATATAAACCAGAGTTTGTCGAATCCTTCGCTCAACTAAAGATAATTTTGATACAAAAACAACGGTGATCGAAATTTGAATGAAATTTTTGTCAGGGGTTTACTTACTTTGGTAAGCCCTTCGATTTTCCTATACCGCCAGATACTGACTGCTACAAGACTTCCAAGGAAGACCCCCAACGGTCCTCCCCGAGGGTAACCGATTTTGTAGAGACCAAGAAGTGACATGACCCCTCCCGAGAAAATTGCCAATATCCTTAGATCATTGTCCGAAGTCTGTTTTATTTAAATTTATCATTAAGTTTTTGAATAAAAGTAGTGTCATAAATGAATGCGTACTTGATCCAGAAGTAGCCCTGCGGTACTGCCCCACAGGGCTCCAAACGTTCCACCTATAGCAACTTCTGCCGGTCCTTTTGTAAACCCGGACTGGATGTTTTCTACACAGTTACATCCACAACTTGCTTTAATTGATTTGGTTATTTTTGACGATTACCTAGGTTTTTTTCTCAGCAAAGTTTTAAGCATACCATCTCCGAAAATAAAACCTAGGGAGAATTCTGCCATACAAATGGCCAATATGGCATCCAACCCACAACCGGTTTTTGCAATGATTATAGCATCTCTGGGAATTGCATTTCCATCCAAGTCGGTTTCTTTGACATGTTTCTCGATATCCAATAAATAGGGCATTACAGCCACTCCTGACATTGCGGAAAGGATGCAACTGTAAGTTTACAAGATTTATCATGATCATACTAATAATACTGAGCTAAGGGAGCCCTGAAACTTTCGGCCATGTTGATTATATCGAAATTAATAGTACTGAGCTGATGGGTGCCCTAACTTTGAAACCAATTTAAATTAACTTTGGTGTAACAGTGAGCGCTCCGATAGCTCAAGATTATTAATTTAGCCCTTCGTTGCGTAAGTGTGAGAAGGACCTTCGGCTTTTCCTTCAAATAATATTAGATAAATCTTTAAAAGGTGACTGACCCCATCAAGGCAGCCCAAGCCGGAGGGAATCCGATGACATAGTAAGCCGCGACACCTCCACAGATAGCTTCCAAGACACAAGAGCCGATAGCCAGAGGTGGCACTACCCTTTTGAATTTTTTAATATTCAATGGGTTGACACTGAAAGCTCCTCTGGATAAAAGAATAACGACGGAAATTCCTCTAGATCAAATCAAAGAAAATAAATCTACCAACACTATGAATGCTAATGCTGGATGATACATCCTATACTTTATACTACTGCACTTTTTGTTGTATACCTTAGTGGAGAGCTTATTGAAAGCTCCAAATCTTTGGCAACATTAATGTAAGGCACGTTTCTCAATATCAAGCCGGCAATAAGCATCCCGAGGAGAGGTGGGAGACCCAGTAATCCTGCTAAATGACCTTTATCATATCAAATAGTCATTATTAGCTACCAGAGATCATTTCTTGGTTCATGAGATTTCATTCCAATGAAGATTTGTTTGCGAAAGTTCATCTCTATTGTCAAACAAGGTCAAGGAGGTCAGGTAAAAATATGACAAGATTTTTTTCGACTCGAAAAGTTAACTTTTTGTTGATGCTACTGTTATAAAAAAATTACAGTGTATGTTGACCTAGTGGATTTGTTTTTCAAATCTTAATCCCCGATCATGCTTGTGTTTAAATGTACAATTAAAACGAAACAATCCCAGTCCGTCCAAACTTTTAAGTCAATCTCAAGCAAGTTTTAAAAGAGTTATGATACTGAAATACGGACAGCGGGACGCATATGCTGATCATATAAGCCTTAGCTTGTGCTAAAAGAAAACCTCCAAGACAACTTTCCAAACCCAATAATAATTTTTTTTTAAATGCACCAGCCTTACCTAAAGAAATAGCTGAAACTTCCAGAATAATTAAGGCAAACAAGGGCCCTCTCGGAAATGCCATTTCCCCCCAGAAAATATAAAACATGGCCCATACGGATAAGCATATCAAAGGATAAGTCAACCCATACTTGATCCAAGACAAAATCCACTTTTTTTTTAGCAACTGCCTCTTACTAGTGTCAGTGCCACTATTATTTCTGCTAGTGACAAACGTCTTATAATTTTCCACTCCTGCAACTGATGACAAAGCTTCTGCTGAACCCGGTGGCTTGGAAACCGTCATTGTCAACGGGGAACGATCCAACTTTTTCCTTGGGCTTGAGCCATGGAACTGACGATCTCTGTGCTGATCCTTTGATGCTGAGTCCCCACCGGCTCGAGTCCTGGACGGGAGTGAGCAGGTCCTACCATTTCGAGCGATTGTCATTATTTATTCAACTTGCAAAAATTGTTACGTGTCATTAATCAAGAATGCTAAAAATAGGTGTGGGTAAGTCTTGGAGGTAGGTATTGTTCGGAAATGATGATGGTGATTATAATTATGCTAATTTGTTTACCTTTGGATTACACGAACGTTGGAAACTTTTTGTGATGTTTGGAGAGCACTACTCTTGCGAATGGGATTAATTACGTCCGTAGCGTCTAAGCCATCAGAGAGGGATGCATTGTAACCCAGGTTGGGAATTCCTTGCAGACTTTCCATTGTCGAATTTGTCGACGTCCTATATTTGCTAATTAACTCTTAATTACTTAGCTTGGATTCAAGACGAAGTTATCGACGTGCACAATTAGCTTTAAAAACTTGCTCATCACCCAATTTAAACGTTTTCAAATTAGCTTTGAAACTTTGAAATTATTAAAACTGTACAAAACTGTCGTATATAAAATCCAGTTGTGGACATTGCGGATTCACAAGTCAATAAAAATAACCACCGCAACTACCTTCTTGTCATGGTGTAGCTTGGGGGGATGTGAACTGATTGACTTGGAATGGCTCTACTCTCTTTCTTTGAGAACTTCTCAAAATGCTTGCGTGTCACTTGAACTCAGATTATGAGATTATCACCTTTGAAAGAAAAGGTCAAGAAGTCCTAATGATTGGTCGAGCATTCACCTCATATTCTGTCCCATTAATATTTCTAGTCTTTGATAAAAGGATGTGTAATGTGTCCATAGAGAAATATTTTAGAATTAGGATTTGCTCTATTCGATATTCTCGAGGCTTGTGGAATATGAAATAAAAATAAATAAAAAGAAGACACGGCCACGGGATACGGGAATGCCGTCCTTGCTGACACAAAGTGTGTACTAGACTATTCACGTTTCAGCATACCATACGGGGATTATTATTGGATTAATCTCCATCCAGGTTTTGTTGTGAAATATGTTAATGAATTTATTACCATGTAATCATCTTCATGATTGACAGCCAGGAGTTACGAATTCCTTAAGCTAGTTCTATACTCGGTTTAAATTATATTGAGAATTTAACAAATGTTTTAGTAGAGTATATACCGTCTGTTATTTTTGTTTGAAATAGGATGAGTAGTTTCAATAGAGCTGTTAGCTGTAGCTTTGAATGATTGATCTACAGTGATTTTTAAGTCTATTATGGATGTGGAGCGTAGAGCGGAGTTAACACATTTATCTATGCTTAAGTGTTATATGCAGAGTGTTCTTATGATTTGTTCAGAGCTTTCAAAATCCATTGCTAGCAAATTGTAAAAATCATGAGGCAATTTTTGAAAATCGATTAGTAGCAGTTTGTAAATGCCCGGATAAATCATAAGGACTTGAAAACTTGAAGTATATTTTATTAATTAATTCAACTATCAGAAATATCAACAAGATTATGTTTGAATAAAATTTTACTAGCCCAGATTGTCCAAATTTTATCAGCTAATAACTAAATATGAAAGAGTCCCGAATGCTTTGTTTTGTAGTTGTAAAGATGGGTGTGGTAGAAACGTTTTGGTAACTGAGATTTTGTAACGAATAATTATTCTTAGCAATTAAGCGATCCGCGCTCTTACGAACGGTAGTTAAATCTTCAGCTAAGCTAAATCAACAATTTACTGGCAGAACATGTTTTTTAAATTGTTATGCATCATGGATCTGTGTGGAGGATTGCTTGAAGTGAATCCCGGAGCAGAAACAGTCAATTCAAAACGATTCCTCCAGTGGCTCCAGTCAAGTCGAATAACTTGCCTTGACAACCACTTGGGGGATGAAATTTGTTTTAAACATTATGAAGCAATTAAAACCAAAGTAGGTGAAACGAAACTTTCACCTACCTTACAATTGAACTTAACATCACCACCCCCATTTCCTAAAATCTTGAAACTTTTTTCTCCAAAGTTCTGAAAGTTTAAAAAAAACATAAGCCCAGCCCACCCAATTAAAATGAGCATGACCAGCCTGATAGGGACGTACCATTTCGAGAAAGCCGAGAACGTCGAGGAGTACCTCAAGGCTCTTGGAGTCGGTCAGGTGTTTCGAAAGGTAATTCAAAAATATAAGCTATGAATATGTGGATCGACCTGTAAAGTATTAAATGAACCAGGTTCAGTTGGTATCCAAGCCTGTGGTGAACGTCACCTACTTGCCCGACACAGAGGAGTGGCTCATCAGCAATGTGACACCCTTCTACACCCACATCTCCCAATTTAAAATCGGAATGACATTTGAGGATGAAACGTATGACGCTAGGAAATGCAAGGTAGCTTCTCTGTAAAACATTTTCAATGCTATACAGTATTTCCAATGTTGTTCACAAGTGTCTTGTGACTCGATAGACCACGGCTCGTATAGATGGGAACAAGATAATTATGGACCAATTGTGTGAGGAAGGACCACCAGTGGTGGTCACTAAGGAGGTCAAGGCGGCTGAGCAAGAGGGAAAGGCGGAACTGCTGGTCATCACCATTAAATCTGGGGCTCATCAAATCACTCAGCACTTCCGGAGGGTCACAGCCACAGTCCCCCAGAATAGTCAAGAACGTCAAGTTTAAGTTTAGGTCAGAGGTTACTACAATATAAAATCTGGATTTGTGACAAAAATAACTTAAAATTGAAACCTTGTTAAACTTAAAGCTTGTACCCATTGTATATAATTACAATTCATATCATACAAAATAAACCGTTCAAACGGATGTATCCAAATTACATAGATAAAGCAGGTCACTTCAAATATGAATAGTCGACTTGAGTTTCGAATTGAACACTTAAGTGTTACTTAATAAACCAAGCATTCTTTCATATCATTTTATGGTATCGAGTTTGTGACCATTTGTTTTCAAGGTTTAATAAAAACATCAACACAATACGAACTTTTAACAACTGATTTCCATCTTAATAGTTTGTATTGTATTTAAATATCCGTTTCCACTCTTGGAGGACGTCGAACTGTGTTGTCCAAGTATTCAGAGCTTCCTGCCAGCGACTGGGCTAAAGATTTATTTCGAGCTGTTTCCTTTTCACCTAGAATTTCGTTTTTAATTACAAATTTTAAAAACTGTTTACCACCACATTTTTTTAAATTTCGAAATCTTGCTATATACCTGCTTGTTTCAGACCCCGGTCATAGTTCAACTGTATTTTCACAACAACTACTAAAAGGGATATGTGCGTTATGAAAAATAGGATGGCTACGAGGATTATCACAAAGAATAATAAGGGACCCACGCTTGCCTGGAAATTATAGGATGTCAAAAATCTCATTTCTAATTTGATACTAGATATTTTTTAAAGATTAAAAAACGAATCCCATATTTACCCTTGTGGACCCAACTAATAAATAAATCACATAGATTGGATGCAAGTGGCTCGAAATGTAGAACAAATAAGTGAGGTATTTGCTTTCTATTTTCATCTATTAAAAAAAATACAACTAAAACAATCACCATCAAATTTTTTTGGATCAAATTCCGATTTCCAAACTTACAGCAGAATATCCCAAAAAGGCCCACAAACCAGTAAAAACCAGCCCCACGGGCAGAACGACCAATCCAAAAAGATGATTAGAAGACAAGCCTTTGCTCGCTACGAGCAGTAGGGCCACAACTGTAATTTCCACGTCCAGTGCGATGAGACTATTTCCAAGGTAAAGGGTGCGACACATGTTCACATATTTCGGCTCAGTCCCCACTGCTTTGAAAAGAGAAATATTCGAAGTCCAGTATCGGTAGAGGACAAATGACCCTACTGGGATCGTAAGGAACAGCATTGCTGACGAGATGTAGAAACGTATCTGGAATTTTGTAAATTTTTCAATGATATTACGGAGGTTGCGATACATGGATTTCTGGTTTCTATTTGATACTCTTTACCTACAGTCATAATAAGAAGCCAAAAATCACCTCCCTATCACCTGTATCGCAACCTCCCTATTATATATTTCAGATTCTATGTATAGCTTTTAAAAAGGGTTGGGTCGAACCGCTTTGATCTCGTCGTTAGTCTCATCTTCAAGCTCACCAGGATCTTTTGGAGCGAGGAAGTAGATCATGTTTAGAATCCAAATCACCGCCTTCGTGATGAGCTGCATGAGAATTTGAAACGGTTTCTCCTGAGCGATTCCAACGAAGAGGAAATATATTGCGAACACTGTAAATCGAATCATAAAATTAGGGGAAAGAGCTTCGAAAATTTTGAGAGTTGGTAAGGAACTCACAGTTATTCACAATCAAAGATATGGGGAATAAATATCGCTCTTTATTAATCAAAGCTATCGTTAACTGATATCCATTGAAGCCCAAGTTTATCAAAACTCCTAGGACTGAAATCACTATGAACAGCCATTCCCAATATTTAACATCCTTAATTGTCTTTTTCTGTAATTATAAATTGTTAATAGTTAATTAATTCATTTCTAAACCCACACGCACTATAAAATATCCGGTTGAATGTATCTATAATACGCACTAACCTGTATTAAGTATGCTTCTCGGGAGATTTTAGTCCTCAGAAATGAAGAGCCCCAGTTTTGACTTTTATTTCTTTTGCTCGAATTCATATTTACTGACAGTTTTCGAAATGTGAAAACTTTTTTCGTAGCTTTGTCAACTGTCAACTGTGGGTGACACAGATTCAACACGAGTAGATGGAAAAGTTGTCAGATAGTCGATACTTCTGTAACATATCATATCACACCCAAGTACTGTGAAGCTCAAAACACGGTTGAAGGTGGTGGTGGTGATAAAGGTGACACATCAACTGTATCTAATCAGCAATGTGCAAATATAAATGCCAGGTGAAAAGAGCAGAGGCATTAGTAAATCAATTGTATTTGCAAGCATGACCCGGTCTGTTTCTGAAAGAGCTGATTGCCAGGCTCCTGCCTGTCCTCAATAATTTACAGGTGACAGGATATAAACACTTTTGTACTGACTGATAAAGATACGTAATACCCATACCACCCACCTCTTACTTGGTTGTTTGCAGTACAGACGTTTAAGGTCATAATGTGACCCTGGTGGATTTAATAAATGTCTCTCTCTTTGTTTTGAGAATGATTTTCTTTAAAAGTGACTTGGTAAAGTTGTTTAATTTATTTCAGTCATAGCTATTTACAGACAAAGAACTTTGAAGCATAAAATACGAAATGTATGTATTTCTGTTAAAATAATCACAAGAACCTTTAGACATTTTTAGGTAGATTTGTTTTGTTTGTAATACTAATTGAATATTGGTAGATTAACTTGTTATTTGTAGGTTAACTCTTGGTTTGCTGGACTGCTTGAGGTAATTTTTGTTGACTGTTTGTACACACTACTACTGGCCTTAATCTTTTTAGACATGGTCACACACTCATTTCCAAGAATCTTATGAAATAAGCTCAGTTATAATTTAAACTATTCTTGAGGGATTCAGTTCTAACAAGTTGCATTTTTTTACGTGAGTAGAATTGACTTTGTGTTAATTTTAATTTGTAAAAAATACAAAACAAAACAACAACATGGCGATTACAAAAAAACCTTTGAAACTCAAGTTTCTAATAAATTATGCAGTCAAATAAAAATCACAATCCTCGTGGGTCACATCACAATCAAACGAAAATAAATATAAATTAAAATATCTCCATCATCAGTCTCTCAATTAAAAATGGTCTACTAAAGAACCAGCCTCATTCTTAAATACGGGGAGGGAGATAAGATACACAATCATGAATCACATTAACTAGTACACCTCTGCATTGAGGAGTACATTTCTCTGAGACGTACTTGGGTCACTAAAGGAACTCCGAGTTGGGTTTATAGGATGATATAAAATTCGACGAAGATCTTCATACTCTACACTATTCTTTACTGAGACATGGACACCATTAGCTGTAAATTAAAATAATGAATTAATTGGCATTTCAAAAAAGATGAAATAGTTTTGAGGAAAATCATGCGAATCTATTTACCTAGTGCATCACCATATCCTTGTCCGTAGTAGTGGGAGGCGACAATGACGGCTGCCACTACGCTCAAGTGGACTGCCAGGGTCACAAAGGCCATCATGTGGCTTGTGGCTGTGAGTACCGGCTCGCTGCTTCCGGTCCATTTGATATTCTGTGAAAAACATTAGTATATATGTTTTATTAGTTAAAGTATACACGGAAGAGTACCAACTGCTGCCAAAGAGCGAGTGGTACCAAATGCTCTAGGACGAGTGGTATCCAAAGGCTTAAAAACAATTGACAACTTGACTTTTTAAAATTTCTGCTGGGTTCCAAAATTAATTTTTGAAAATATCGAGACACCGAACTTATTGCGGATTTTTCATAGTCAGGTATTCAAAAGTTAGGCAGGTCGATGATCCCACTAGGTCTTAGAGATTTAAACGTAAACATATTACGGCTCAACTCCTTACCCGAACAAATAGGGTGATGAGGTAGGCGGGTTGAATCAAACTGACTAAATAAAATGTCCATGTCAACGTTCGACTTTCAGATCGCATCTGCAATTATTTTTTAGAATTAATAAATGTCATAATTTCAGATTGATAACTAGTAAGA
>JAQFYM010002661.1:0-22332 GCA_034694785.1 Agrenia bidenticulata
AACGAAATAAAGAATTGTTTTATATTTATTTATTTACACTGTATTTTTACAGAACGCACGTAGAATCATGCAAAAATGGTAACAAGGGCAATCCTCAGTAAGCTTGAGGGATTCATAGATTCAACGAATTTTCGATTCTTTTTGCTTTGCTGCTAATATTTTTTGGCAGATATTGTTTGCTGAAAAATACACTCTTAAACATTGTTACTGTTGGAGTCGAAGACTCCAGATATGATATTAATCTAAATCGGGATAGATCATATCATGTGATAATGTTTTAGATGAGATATAAAATATCTATAAATACAAAATAAAAGTAAATAAACAGATCACTTTAGATATTATTTCTTCTAAGTTCCTCTCGAGACACAACATTATAACTGATACAAGCACGACCATGCTTGTTAAAAATGCCAAAATTTACGACCATTACGATGATCCTAAGTAAACTTGGGTAGGTGCCTCAGTCAATGGCGGACAAAGAAGATTTAAAAGTTGATTCTCCGCGGGGCAACCCACGTTAAATAAACTGCGGGACCAGAATATAGGATATATTTGTGGATAGGTGCAGACCAGAAACTGCGTAGTAAGATAAAAAAACACCTCTGACTAGGCAGAAGGCTTGGCATGTGTATTTTAAAAATATAAATATAGTTTAACTTTAGCCTAGGGGAGGCCTGGCGAGTTTAGTATTAAATTTGGACAGCATTAGTGGAGGAAGAGATCTGGCGTGTTGTATGAAGTATAAAGGGAAATCAGATTGAAAATATAATACCAAAATAATGAGGGAAATTTAATGGGAAATATATTTGGAAATATAATAAATAATATAATGGGTAATAGATGAAAACTAAAATGAAAATTACAGTGAAGATTAGAATAATTAGGAAATAAAAAAATAAAATTTTAGCAATATTGAATAATGAAAAGGTAAATTCTAATATAAATAACATTAAGTTTGGATATATTTGCTGTGAAATGTGGGATTGTCATGAAGGCGAATTGGAGTATATTGGAGAGAAATTAAATAAAATTAAATGTATTTGGAGTGAAATGTGGGATTGTCATAAAGGTGGATTGGAATATATTAGAGTAAAAAAAAAAAAAATTGGATATATTTGGAGTGAAATGTGGGATTGTCATAAGAGGTGAATTGGAATATATTGGAGTAAAAATAAAAAAATTTTAGAGACAATTTATAGAAAAATTGATGTAGAATTTCACTAAAATTCTAGTAAAATTAAAAGAAAATTGGAGATAAATTGCAGTGAATTTATAAACAATTGGCTGTAAATTATATGCAAAATTTGGAGTAAGTTGGAAGAAAATTTGGAATAAATTAGGTAAAAATTTTAGAATAAATTTTGGTGATATAACGTAGTAATATACGTGATTATTTGGAGATAACTTAGCTCAAAATATAGAGTTAAATTGGAAATAACTACAAAATAAAATTTAGAATAAATGTGAGAAAAATTGGATGGGAAATTGTAGTTATATTTGTAAAGAATACAGAGAAATATATGACTGCAAATTTGGCGTAAAATCTAAGGAGTTTGCTAGAAATTTGGAAAAAAATTGGAAAAAAATTAGAGAATTCAAAGGAATTCCAAGGATATTGAAATAATTTGAAGGAATATGAAGGAATATATAGCAATTTAGAGGTATTTGGAATGAACTTGAGTTAATATTTACAGCCAAAGTAAGCAATATTTTGTATGACTTAGGTGTAAATTGCCTGTTAATTTTTGTGCAAACTTCTGGAATAAAATTGGCAAAGGAGATTTATATGGAACAAACATAGGAGATTATTATTCAGAACAAACTGGTGTATATATTGGGGGTGTGAAGAATATGATGCTAGAGCTGAAAACTCCAGATATGATATTAATCTAAATCGGGATAGATCATATCATGTGATCATGTTTCAGATTAGATATAAAATATCTATAAATACAAAACAAAAGTAAATAAACGTTCACTTTTAAAGTTATATCTTCTAAGTTCCGTTTGGAACACAACACAAAACGGTCTTATTGGCTCTAAACATTTTTTTACTGATAGTTGTTACTTTGACTATACATCGGATACGATTTTGCAAAATGCAAGATCTTCAATACACCAATGTATTTTTTTTCGGGAGAACAATGTGCGTTAGAAAAACAAACAACTGAAAATTTTATATCAAATAAAAAAACATAAAAGTTTTTCTTTTTATTTTGCAAAATTTTCTACTATTCGCTTCAAGTTTTGATTAAATCAACATAAATTTGTTTTTTTTAAATACTTTTTTTTTTTTTGCAGCGGGAGCGATAATATACAAAAATACAAACAAAAAAATTGCACTTTATTTGCATTGATCTATATTCTTTTTTTGGTCTCCGTTCATCTGTTAAACCAGAAAAAAAAAACCCCCCGACACAAGTCTGGATGGCCTACCCCGAATTTGCGGTCTACACGTAAAACAGTCGTAACTAACCATGAATTATCGGAATTCCTGTTACGAAAAAACTAAAAATCAAATTATTCTCTTTAGCGACTCTTTGGATTTTACAAAAAGGGCGTGGTACTAGACACGCACCTACACTATACAATTTCGTATGTGTTTCTACTACATATAAAAAGCATGGGACATTGCGTTGTTGCCGTTTTCTTGTTTTTTCTTTTTGCTATAGCTGCGGGGACTTTTTTTCGGTCGGTATTACAATGATCATAGTTGGTAGAAGCTATTTTTTTTTCTAACAGTATTGTTTTATATTGCCATAGCAAGCAAGATTTAGTAATCTTCTGTTTATATTACCGCTTTCGGTGTAATCATTTTAATATAAATACCCTGTCAGTCCGCTATTGTTCTCCTTCTCGAACTGCTTTAAATAATAATTTTGAGTAAAAGGGGGCCATAAAAAAAAGTTTTATTACAGAAAAAGCAATAAAATGTCACGGAAAATAACAAAGTCAACAAAAAGGCAATATAAGAACAAATCTAAAATTTCTTATTTTTATATAAAATACAAAATAAAATAAATAAACATAGAAAGCCACAAGAAATCGCGCGAATAAAAATATAGTTTTTTTGAAAAAAAAAACAAATTTAAAAAAAAAACCGAAAAACAAAAAAATATAATATAATATACGAAAACAAGAAAAAGTCAATGCGAGTAACAGCAAATAACTACAAAAAGCTTGAAAACAAACTAGAAAAACACAAATTACATCAAATGATAAAAGACGGTATATTTTTCATTAGGAAAGAGCCAAAACATACCTAAACTAGAAAAAACGACCCTTTTAACAACTAATATGTTAAAATTAAATACAATGGAACGCCTGATATGAAAAAAATATCATAAACAAACAAATAAAACAATCGACAAAGTTACCTGAAATAAAAGAAAGTTAACAAAAAAGCTATTTACGTTGGGTAAGTAAAAAAAAAAAGGTGTAAACACTAATAAAAATTTAAACTTTTACAAAATTAGATAAGAAGGTAAAACGAAACAGGAAAAAGAAAAAAAGAAATAGAAAAAAACTCGAGAAAAATTAAAAAAATGTTTTTTTATAAAAAAATACAGCGGAAAAATTTCTCTGTGAACCACACAATATGAAACTTTTTTTATATAAAAGCTAATTTTTCTAAAATTTAGAATGAATTAATGCGAATAAAAATAAAAAATTTTATATAAAAAAAAACTTAGAAAAACCGAAAAAAAAATGAATAAAGCAACAAAACAACAAAAAAAAAAGATTTTTTGTAACTCAAACCTGACAAAAGTTGTTTTAATTTGCTATAACAAAAGCAACTTAAACAAACTAGGATATACAAAAAAGTACAAAAAAAAAACATTTTTATTGAGGCGCGCGCAACGCGAACGTGATTATCTGTGGGCGCGCCGCGCGTTCACTGTTTTATTTGTTTGCATTACAATGGCATATAAAGAAGCCGACCCACGACGTCGAGGCCAGAGTAATATCACCTTTACACTTAGCTACGTAAGCTTGATTGTAAAAAACAGTAAAGTTAAAATGAACTATTGAATAAAGTATCCTAAAAACATTAAATTTATAAAAAAAAAAATTATAATTTTAAGTTTTATAAAAATCAAGCTTTTGCTTTGACTAGAATTCTTAAAAATTACTGTTATATCATCAAAGGTACGAAATGCATGAAAAAAGTATAAAACAGCATAAAAAAACAAAAATTTATGTTTTGGTATACCATAATAGAGGTAAAAAACAGTAAAAGACAATGTAAATATTCTTGTATATAAAAAAGCCTGAAGTATTGCATAAACATAGAAAACGCATAAAAATGTCAACCTTTGCCATAAAAACTAAAAACTTAGTCTTAACTTTGTTTTTCTTTAATCAATCAATCCTTTTTAAAATGTTTTTAGCGGTTTACTAGAAAAAAATTGGCGTTTGTGTTAACAATTTAATACCATAGTAAAAAAACCATCTACATTAACATTATGCATGAAAACTATCGTTTTAACGTAAATAAGACCACAGCGGCAACTAATTCACAACAACCCAGTAAACGTAAAATTTTCAGTTAAGATGCTTAAACGATACCAATTAACCTAAGTTCCATTTTGGGAAATTGCTGTAAAAAAATCGAAAAAGAATACTTAATTTACAAAAATTAGAAAAAACGGAAAAAATAGATCCCCATATGTGATATGTTCTAAAACAAAAATATAATAGATAAAAATATGCTAAACAACCAAAAATTCCTTTTTGGGAACACTTGCTAGAAAATAAACCGACAATCAAAAATAATGAGATGAAAAAAGCAACAATTATAAACCCATATATCGGTACTTTGTTATAAAATGTGGATTAAAAAATGATAAAAAACGAAAAAGCTATTGTAAATGAAATTATAATGGCGTTGCAAACTAAAAAAAAACCAAGGTATATACTAAACCAGGCGTAAATAAATTAAACATAAATACAGAAAAATGAAAAAAAATCGAAGTCAGAAAAAAAAAACAACATTTTTGCAAAAATCCATTAGAATAAATAGACTTTTCGTGCAAAATTCAAGTAATAATAAGAAAACTACCCTTTAACTATACATGAAAAACAACAAAATTACCACAATCTTATCGACACAGAGCACAACTATGTGTTTGTTACATAAATGGGAATGAACAACGAATATGTCATGTTTATCTTGCAGTTAACCAGCAAAATTAGATTTGCAGGCATTGAAGTATTTATGTGAAAGATAATGAAAATAACACATGATGTAATTTTAGAATCGCAAGCCTTTTCAAAAATATAAACCAGAAACACAAACTGACAAATGCACAATATAAAAAAATAGTTTTTGACTATGCACGATTGGTTCCAGCAAATATTGTCGCGTATGATATTGATTCCAATGCAACAACAGTACTATGACTATGTAAAAAACTGTACAAACGATCAGCGAAAACTGTTAAAACTGACTCGGTAGCGCAAATTAAAGGATACTGTGTTATAATACTGGTAGACGAGGCACTTCCCATGCAAAGAAAACAACATTAAAGGAAGATTATTGCCAGGCAAGAATGTGTGTTTGGTGTGTTGAACAAACAAAAGCAAACCGTTAAATTTTTGAATATGTACAAGAAAAGAAGCGACAATACTTTTGCGCAGTAAAATCAAGACATTTATTGCCTAAAAAAGTAATTTATTGAGATGAATAAAGAAGCTTTTTAAATGCACTGTTCTTCTGCCGGCTTCTAGTTACGAGCATCATACAGTATGCCACAAAGAAACGTTGTCAACGGGGAAACCGGGGGTTCATACGAAAATATCATGGGGTTCTAGTAGTTTTTAAAGCGAAATTTGCGAACGCTAGATATGAATCGACGTCCGTCCACAATTTAAACATAAAAATGCATAGTATTTGTTTCCAAAACAAATATATAAGAATAACTCCACTATACGATTAATGCAAGATTTAAAAAACTGAAATGACTTTTTTTTTTGTGTATTACTATTGTTTGATATGGCGGGCTTAGCTCCTAACTTCGTTTTGGAAACTATTTTTAAACTTGATTCTTTATTTACATGTATGTCATTATATACATAATATTTGATATAGTCCAATTATGACATAATTAATTCCTCAAATCTAAAACATATATCACAAAATGAATCCCTAACAAGAAATATCAAATTAAATGCGCAACACAGCTTACCTTGACTTTGGAGGGCATATTTGTGCATAGCTTGCAGAGTTCTTCCGTTTGCAACCCTCGAAATCGTTTAAGAGCTATTATTTACTTTATATTGGGTTTTAGGTGCAGCTTAGTGAAATCAGGCCCAGAAACCTGCCATTCAAGTTATGCACACTAAACAACTATATTTTTAAACAAGTATTTTTTTGACTTTAACTGTTTCCACATGAAAATTAGGCCATTACAACAATATATTAATACTAAAAAGTTAAAATTTTTTTTAAAATTACGGCGACGCTTTTTAGACAAACAAAAACTGTATTGTTCACACGCTCGTGTAGATTGTGGCATTTTGTTTCAAAAATGCTGTTTTTTTTTACTTTTTACTATATATATCTATACAATAAACAACCAGAACGACGTACCTATTAGCAAAATATACATCATCAGCAGAAAAATTCTACTTGCGCCTGGGTTTTTAACAACGATAAATTTTTAAACAAAAAAGAAACCGTAAAGGTAAAATTCTGCCCGACGTATAATTTCAGAATTTTTTTGTGCTATGAACAATAAATGTAAATCATATGTTGTACACACAACTTTTATACATAATGCATAATTGCAATATTCGCATTAAATCAAAATGTGGGTTTAAGGATAGGCATTATTGGTTTTTTTATCTTTTTGTACAACAAAATGCACGAAAGTTACAAGGCCTATGTATACTTTGCATGTATTGCCCGCATGTAAAAAAAATAAACGTGTTAGAAATGTGTAAAAATGCATTTTTATTGCATTGCATTTTCTGGGAAAGACATTTTGTTGTATTTTAAAGTCCACTAAGTTGTTTTATGACAGTTGATGCCAAAATTACTGCATCAAACTACAATGCCTAGATTTCCAAAAGATATATATTTTAGATTTTTTTTAAAACCCTTTTGGCGAAAAACGCCATATATTTTACGTTTAAAATTTGTAGGTATTGCCAAAAATATAAACGCTACATTGGTTTACGTGAAAAAATACTACAGACACACACGAACTGCTTATGTTAAGTATATCTTGTATGTAAGTTATCTAGTATATATACAATTGTCAAACAAATAGTGCGTAAAAAAAAACCGAAAATGACGGTTTCGCACCCGAATAAATCGATAACAAATAATCAAAATACGTGTTTTATAAAAGGAAATGTCTTAACCGTATAGAAAGACAAATTTACCTACAATGGGTGTCAGAATTTTTTGCAAAAAAAAATTTTCCGGCTTTTTTTTGTGATTTTTTACAGGACTGGCGTTTTGCTCTTATAACAAATAACATAAATACGTAATGCTACTAAAAACTCCAGAGACACAATAAGTTGAGAATTACTAAGCGCTGTTATTAGTGTTTAATATGTTTTTCCAAAAAAACACAACGCATAGCCGTCCACTGCCGGTGTTTTGTTTACCTATCAAAGAAAAATTGACTAATCTCGCACAAGATAAAAAAACAGAACTTGCTACGAGAAACACATAAACAGACCCAACATGCAGCAAAGACAACTCGGATGACCAAAAGCACTGTTAGACATGTGTCTTGAAATTATTTTTTTCCTGGTGAAAGTACAAAGCAATTATAAAAAAGAAAAAGCCGCAAGAAAAAATTATTACAACAGTTGTGTTGGCAAAAAAAAACCCCTATGTAAAAAAAACCCCTGACACAACAATCACACATATAAGTATTTTTAAGCGAAATAAACATATTCATTGTTACATCGAGCGTTGAAAACGGGCTGGTGCAGTGTAACTTTTGACTAGGCAGCGCACGTCGAAAGTTATTAGGCAGTAATAGTCAACGTAAAAACGACTGCCAGCTGTTTGCTTTATAATTCATCAACACAGCACCTAAAGATAAAGTAAAAAGCATTTTTATGCGTCGAGTCCAAGTTTAAGCTGCATCTTTCCAGAAAAGAGTTACAAAACGACAGTGTACAAACGCAGCATAAGCAGTACCATCAGTTAAAATACGACCGGCTTATTGATAAAATCATTGATTGTAGCTGGCGATCATAATTGTAAAGGTATTGATGATACACGCGATAACCCGCAACAGTTACACTTTTTGTGTAGGAGGTGTGCGTATTGATTGATTAGAAATGTGGCACACGCAATTTAATATTTTATTAGAAAATAAACAAATTCGAAAACGAGTTAATTAACAACAGCACTTGGCACATGTTATTTATTATAGCTCTCGCGCTTACTTATACATGTTGTATCCTCTTGAACTTGTTTTCTCAAGAGTTACACTATCTACCTGTTGTGCTCATTGAGAAGGTCACATAAACAAAAAAGTCAACGCGGTGCAGAGCCTATTAAAAGAGATAATAGCGAGGCAGTAAGAATAGTAAATTAAACAGCATGATGCGGCAATTTTATTCACTTAGCGAAGAATCTTACATTGGCGGCCACAGTTACGATAAATATTGGGCAAAAACTAATCAGTCATTTTTTTTGCTTAAATTTGTTTATATAAAGTTTTGTATAATTATTGTTATTTTTTATGTATAACTTTGATATTACAGAAAACAATTATTATATTAGTACATCTGTTTTGATGTATTGTAAGCGCCTATGGTGTAATATTCCGGAACATTACACTATGCGCGCTAAATTGCAGGTTCGAGTCTCGGTACGTCCAAAAAAATTGGATATCCGGAATCTGGTTGTACTGTGTAACCAGTATTCGAGGCTCACAATTTTAAGGTATAAACGCAACGTGGTAATGGCTGAGATATAAACGTATGGAGAAGCCAAGTATATTTTAAGGTTTCGTAGACATGTAGGGTGGGTCACCATCTTTTTGTCTTTTTGCAAAAAGTAAGCAGTGTGAAAGATAGGTGTTTGTAAAGGAAACCAACAAAAGACTGTCTACATATGCATATTCGAGCAGGAAGAGAATTTTGCACACAAAAATTTTACGCCGTTTAAAAAATGAATACTAATGAGCGATTGTTACATGACACAAAAAATAATGTACTTATGCAAAATACACAAGAAGCCCTATGTAGATTAAACATCAGACTATTTTGTTTGTAGAATGTTTTATTTTGTAATGTTGACATATGTACGAGGTTTATAGTGTCTGCTTTGCTTTTGTAAACGTCTTTGTGAGACGAAACTCGTTCTATCAAGTACAAAACGTTTTTTTTGGGTTGGAATTCGTTTTATTTAGAACAAAACGTTTTTTTGTAAGAAAACGTATCATGCTAGTCAAAACGACGGTTTATTCAGGTTGGAAAACGCTCTTGCCGGTTTGTAAAGCGTTCTCATTGGTTGAGAACGTGCTTTTTTGTTTGCAAAAATAAACTTTCTGGTTTGAAAAGTGTTTTTTTTTTTAGTTTGAAAATGGCATAGCGTCAATTTTGCCTTCGTTGGTTTTTATTTTTTATGGCAGGTATCGTTTTGTATTTCGGTAACAGTTTTTTTGATATTGTATTCGAATCCCCAAATACGCATTTATTTTATCATATCTATATACAAAAAAGTTATGCACATGCCCTGGATAAAAACTTATATTAATTCTCATATTATGTAGAAAATACCAAATGCCAAAAAAAATCCTGTTTGTTTTTGTAGCTGCAGCGTATTTTATTTAACAATAATTGCTTCATAATCTTGAGATATTTTGTTAATTCTTACCTTACTGTATGCGATTACAAGCAAAGAATATAAAAATGCACAAAAAAAAATGTTTTGATACAATTTGAGCAGGTTTAGTTTTTCCAGCCGATTGCCGCATATTTTGGCCATAAAGGGTTATTACAGAGCTTTTAAATCAAGCTTAATTTAACTTGAATTAAATTTATTACCTGAAAGCCACTATAGATGACAACAAAAGCACTTTTTGTATATGTTTTATGTAAATCATCTGTAACAACTTAAATATATAGAATATCTCAGATACCAATACTTTATAAATCAAAAAAAAGTAATTTAAATAATTTTTTCGCGTGGAGTTTGCTCGTTTTTTGTATTATCAAGAGCAACTCGTACGTACAAAAACTAAAGAATTTAGTTGTGCAATATGCTAAAAAACCAAAATTTATAAACATCTTTAAGTACATAATATTATACTATTATAGTAAAAAACAAATTAGATGCAGGAATACGCAGTTTATGGGTTAATTAAGTTTTTGTATATGTTCCTGTTTTTTAGTGCAAATTTTGTTATGTAAGATTTTGCTTTTTACTTTTTTTAGGGTCCAATATGTAACATATATTTTTAACGAAAAAAAAACCGTTTTGTTATCAAACTCACATGCAAAAAAATTTCATTATTATCACATTGTTTTTGATAATTGTAAAACTTTGTTTTTTTTTTTAAAAATAGAAAACATTTAACAACTAAAATATATTTGGCATTATTGTAAGTAACGAAAAACAGAATACAAGATCAGCAAGCCGCTTTTTGTACAATTACTATGCATCAATGATTTTACATTTTTATTGTAAAACTTGTTCGGTTTTTTTTGGTAAACATTTCCTCCACAAAAGAAATATATTCTACTATAGATTGCACTAACAAAATTTTTGTTTTTTAATTTCCATATTAACATACCGTGTTTTTTAGTAGTTTATTATAATTATTTCTGTCAAGCCTTGTAGGATTTAAATAATAAGTTCTTTTTTACTCTAAAAACTATCACGCTCATTACGTTTTACAAACATGTACAGCAAACTGTTACAGTTTTGTACCTATACGTCTTTCTTTCTTTCTTTCTCAACTCAAAAATTTTATATAGATTCTATATTTGGTTTTTTTATGAAACTAAATGATTTTTTAAGTTAAGTTATTTTATTTTGTCTTTTTACTTATATAAAAATATTGAGTATTACATATACTTGTGTATTGTCAAAATCCGAGTTTACAGTTCGAAGAATGACACGCAAGTCTGATTTGCGTACACCTCGTTATTATGATTGCAACGTTTTATTGAGGTGCAGATACGACATGAACAGTGCGATACGTGGGGCAAAGCTTTATGAAAAGGTAGTGAACAAGTTCTAAAGAAGCCAGAGATCTCTTTGCAGAAAGTTAGCTTATGAAAAGTGTGTGGAGCTAGTATTTACCTCTTTTTTTCAATTAGCTACGTATGTGCTTTTCTTTTGGCGGTAATTAATTTTAAGGTATGTTGCTGTATATTTAAGGTTGTTTAATATTTATATTTCGGTACATTTCTTTCGTTATTTTTTTTCTTTTTATTTAAAATTGATTTATTAATTATTTTTTTATATTGCTTATTTTTCGTTTTTTTTTTTCTATATTTTTTTTTCATTTATTGCCTTAATACCCTCCTACTTGTTGCAAACTTGTGTACATTTTTTTGTACGTTTTTAGTAAGTTACTGCGACTAGGTTATCAAATTTTAATACGTTTATAAAATTTTATTAACAATAGCTTTTTCTTTTTTTATCTTTTTTTAATCCACATTTTTTAACAAAGTACCGATATATGGAGTTATAACTATTGCATTTTTTTTATCTCATTATTTTTTTTATTCGATTTTTTTTTCTAGCAAGTTTTTCCCAAAATGGAATATTTGGTTGTTTAGCATATTTTTATCTATTATATTTGCATTTTTTGAATATATCACATATGGGTATCTTATTTATATTATGTTTCTAATTTTTGTATATTTAGTATTCTTTTGCGAGGTTTTTAACATTAATTACCCAAAATATAAATTAGGCTAATAAGTATCGTAAACGCATCTTAATTAAATTTTCCATGTACGAACAATACCGTAAACACAGATTTATGCAGCAGAACGACTAAATCGTATATATGTTAATATTTAAAACTTATGTCATGTAATGATCATACATAAATAGTTTATATAACATAAAAAAAAGGCCCCGCTTTAGTTTTTACTGCTTTTAGAATTAAAATCCTCGTTAGTATTTTTAAGCAAGCGTTTATTACTTTCAGACTGTGTTTTTATATATTTTTGTTACTTTTTTGAATTTTAAAAGGCAATTTGACAAAAAAAAAAAACCAAACAAATAAAACAAGCTGCGCGCATATTCTTTAGAGACTTTTTACAGTTTACACGTATTTTTACACTATTAATGCCAATTTTAGTTTTTTGTTGTTGATTTTGTTAGCTAAAGTGTCGTAAAATACAATAAACTTAATGGATTTTTCTGTTTTGGATTTTCCAAGAATAGGTAATGCATAAAAATGCAACAACACGTTCTTTTTTACAAAGTCAAAGCATTGAAAAATTTTTAAAATAGGTTAACAGTACAATACATAACAAAGTTCAAACTAAATTGTGGGTTGTTTCATTGTCGGTATGTTTTATTAGTTTTTTGCATCATTTTATTTGTCTTTACAATACTTGACAATATGGTTTAAAACACAATATTTAATAGTTTTTTATGTTTCATTTAGTGCTTGGTTAAGGGTTCTAAAAGCTACAAAGAAAATTAAGGTTTCTTATGCGAGAAAATATATGCATGTACTCTAAACTACTGATGCAATGTTAGGCACTTTTTTTTGAAAAATAGTTGAAAAAGCAAATACTCAAATTTTTTGAATCTTACAACTGTATCTTTTGTTTTTTTATATAATTTCTGTTGTTCATTTTAACCTTCTTCTTATATTTATGTTATTAAAGGTTATAAGCATTGCTTGTGCAGCTGAGTCAGAACGCGTAACTTTTTTTTACAGCGTGCTTCCAATCCTTTTTATGTCATTTTATTAGATGAAAAATAATAACCACGGACGGCTCTGTGCGCTTATGAAGAAACAAAAGTAAGCTGGCGCAAATGACGCGCTGCACGCGGCACGTGTTTTTTTAGTTAAATATAAAATTAATATAAAAAAAAGTACAAAAAACGGCATTATAACAACATATATATTGAATACGGATTTTGCACCTAGCTGCAACCATACTAACTACAAAAACATAAACCAGCCCGTGTGTATGTATTAAACGCAACAACGTAGTTTGTAAATAGGTCAAAAAGTTTTTTTCTTAGGTAAATATACACATAATTGCAAATTAACGGTAGTTTTTGTGATGGTTTTTATGCAATCACCAAAAAAGTTTTAAAACCTTACAATCCGTCGCAATATAATAATACAAAATGCGTAAAAGACGACTAATAGTTTTAAATCGCAAATAATTCTAGAAAAGTGCAATTGCTATACAAATTAAGCCATTCACACAGATCTAATGAAATAATAAAATTGCAAAAAAAAATTGAATATTATTGCAAATTTATGGATAACTTTTTTTTTTTATATTATACTATGATTCTGTATTTTTTTCTTTTCTTTACAAGACATTCATTATACTTTTTCTGTTTTTTATGTTATCTAAGATAAGCAAACGCGATACATATTTTTTTTAAATTTATAAAATAATTATATCTTAAAAAATTTTTATACCCCCCACGAATTATCGGTTTTTTGCAGCCTCCTGTAAAGCGTCAACTCGGCGCGCGGCGAGTCGGCGCCCAGCCTTACATATAACTGGAAAAAAAACAAAGATGGAAAAATTATTTTAAATATATACCAATCTAGTTCAGTAATAAAAAAGTGATCTCAGTATTTATAAAAAAAAAAATAAAAACTCGAAAAATCTAAGGGCGTGTCTCTATTTCCAAAGATGTATTTTTTTCTGGGAAATATTTCTCTCCAAAAAATATTTTTTTGTTCTTGCCTCTAAAAAATGGATCAAATAAAATATGTCATTGCATATTTCTTATTTGACCCCTATTTTTAGGAGACAAAAAAAATAAATATTTCTTTGATTAGAAATATTTTTAAAAATGCGTTATTTTTTGAGAAAAAGAGATACGATCTAAAACTTACAAATTTGCAAAAGTTTTTTGTTTTGGCAACATAAAAAAGTGAAGTTTCCTTTTCTAGTTAAATTTTCGTTAACCCTTTTATCCGTCTATATTTCTATAAGAGTATACGGTCTTTTAGTACGCAATGATTAAGAATTTGCCTTTAACAAACTATTTAAATAGCAAAACAACAAAGAACATAAATTTATAATATTACGACATAATTTGACAACCTTTTCGCCTATTGAATTACATGTATAATTTAGATTGCAGGATGTATGTCTATAGTTTAAGTTTTTTATAGAAACCCTTATTGTACTAGTTTTTTGAAACTATGGATCTTTTTTTTTGCAGCACAAGCCTTTAACAGAGCTCTTTTTTTTATCATTGCATTTTTTAAAATAAATAGCCTTTTAATCTTTACCGACAAAAATTCAAATACTATAAGGCAGGGGTTCTACACAGACGCTATATTACGTACTATTACGTCAACTAAGCCAATTAAAATGTAATTTAATTCATTAATTAATTGATATTACTTTGTTTTACAATAAAGTACAAGTTCTTTTAAATCAATTAATAATTAAAAATAGCGCGTTTCGTATATTCACATGCACATAGTGTAATTAAATGTGTAAACAACGTCGCTTCAGTGTTGATTTTTTTTTTTGGTTTTATTTTGCAATTAAAATGACAATGGAACAAAGCAAGCAGAGTGTTAATTGTGCCCCGAAACGTATATCTGCGCACTGCTTCCGCAACTTTATAGGTAATGTACATTTTATGAAATTACATTCGGAATACACAACTTTTGACGTTTCGATACTTATGAAAATGAAAGAGATGTAAATTTCCGTCAAGGAAATTCCGTTAATAAAATTAAAGTACATCTATGAGTATAGCCACATTAAAAATGCGCATCTAAGTGGAAAGAACAAAAAAACCCCACACGATTAAAATAACATGAAAAAAAATAGCGAAAATTATTGCAAATAAATTATTTGGTAAAAAAACAAAATGTTAAATTTAAACTTTCATTTCTAAATGACACGATTACATCCAGAATCAAATTGATTAGCTCAAATATGAGAATTTACTAATTAATAAAATAAAAAAATCGCAAATTCCCTTTAGCTTACAACAAGATGAATCTACAGATGTAGCAAAAAACGCAATTTATAAATTTATCTAATTTAAAAAACTCAAATTTATAGCGAATTATTTTTTTGCAAATCACTTAGTTCTACGACAGAATCTATAAAGATATATAAGTGTGTTGATGATTTTTTGTAATAAAAAATAATTTGAATTGAATATTCTGCATTGAATCAGTTTGTACTGATGGAGCCCTAAGTATGACAGGAACAAAACCGGGCCTTAACGCACTAATCTACAACAAGGCCAAAATTACATGACATATACTTGCTGTATATATCAATTGACGTTGGTTTCAAAACTCTTCCCAGTATAATGCTTCTGATATTTAGTCAAATAGTTACAATTTTTTTTTTATTTTAAACATTGCAACTAATACGATAATTTTATAAAACCTATGTAGCGATATGAAATTGCCGTTTAATACGTTTATTATTCAATACAGAGGACCGTTGGCTATCGAGATGCCCGCAATTTGCAGATTTGTTGACGTAATTACCTTAATAGCCAATTTTTTAAATATTGCAAAGAATTCTCTAGGAATTTTTTTTATTGATAATTGGAAGTTATATATACTTATATTTAGTTGATATAATCTGATAAGATAAATAAACCACATACAATATTAAAGCATAAAATATGAATTGTATTGTGGATTACGACAAAATAAATACGTGTATTGGCTCGTTAAAATTGTGTAAATATCAGGCATACAAATTTATATTCAAGCATTTTGTACGATTATGTGAGCATTTAAGTATACATGAACAAACCCAAGAAAGTAAAGCGCCGTTCAAAAAAATATTTTGGGCATATTGATAATTTAATTTTGAACTATGATAGAAGATTTATAGTTTTAAAGGCATCTGAGCATAACTGGATTTTAAATCTATTTTTATGTAATTTACTGAACTTAGTTATAAACCACAAATTAAGAAAGAGCTTTAAGCATTAAAAACTCAGAAGTTTGTATAAAATATTACAATAATATACCATTGGACGAGTTTTAGGCAAATTTTGAATTTTTACCTTATGCATCTAAGTCGCACTTTAATATTTATTGCCGTATGTAGCGACTTATTTGTGTAAAAGTTACTGTTCATCTGCAGTGACAAGTAAGACAAAATCAAGGAACAGGCGTATTTCGAAGGATGACATACAATTATCCAATTTTTGTATTAAATCTGAACTTATCGCATTATTAGAAGCAATAAAGGCTTCAGACATCGCATAAATTAACTTGGTTTCTATTTTATTATGATTAAAATTTTCTATTTTGTGTACAAAAAGATCGGCATAATAAAATCCCAGGAAAAACCCTGCTTTAAGGCATAAAATATGTTGGTTTTTTTTTGGTCTGTTTTGTGGTTTTGGCCGCAAAATAACAACAGCGATAAAAGACACAGACGTTAAAAAACAGAAAAAAAAAGTGTTGTGTTTTTCGATTATGAACGAATAAAGTAACCTAAAAAAAATTTATGAGTTTTAATTTTTTACGAACAGCATTTTTAACCTAATATTTTTGAAATTCTGCAAATCATAAAATAAAAATAAAAATAAAGTATACACGTCATTATAAACCCAACACAAAACGCAATAATGGCATTCTGATACATGATTGTTTCTTTTTTTGCATATTTGGTAATCCTGCATACAGTATTTTTTACTGCTAGTATGATTATATTTCATTTTATTTTTTTGTGATAAAAATGTTTTCCTAAATGTCAAAAAAAGTTCTTTTGTCATTTAAGAATCACAGGCAACTTATACAGCGTGCCATATGGGCTTAAGAGATGTGTTATATCTATAAAAATGTATTTATAATAAAAAAATACAAAATCTATTTTAAAAGACGGATAATTGTCTACCATTAATCTTAGCCATTTTTTTCTTTTGTAAAATAACAAAGGTTTCGGAAATTACAAGTATTTTGCAACCGGTTTTTTATAAAACCGACATTTATAAGCAGTGGTACTTTTTAACATTTTTTTCTCTGGGGAAGGGGGCTCGAAAAATTCAATTTTTTTTTTCATGTAATTAAACGATTAAAATTACAAAATATTATTTTATAAAAAAAAGAAAGGGGGCGAGTTCTGCTCCCCGTCTCCCCCGCCCCAACGCCCTTTTACGAAGAACCCCTGTTTGAGAGCCCTAGTATCATACCTGAAGATTTCGTTTAAACCATGTCCGAAAAAAAACTCTATTTGACGAATTTTTTTAATTTTTGCCATACTTTTTTTTTGTCTGTTTTTTTTTGTATAAAAAATCTGTCAAAACCTTTTTAAATAGATTACGTTTATTGGCGTAATGCGGATACGCATCGTTTTTTATGCCGCTGTAATAAAAGCTGTACAAATATATATATAAATAATACAATGTATAATTTAAACTTTGGAAATTCTGTTTCAATTTGTATAAAACAGTCAAAGTAACATTAGTTTTTATAACCTGTATGCACGTTTGGCTCATTTTTATACTGCAAGCCTTTATATTTTGTATTTACATCTAATAGCAGGTATTTCTTCATACAATATTGTAGAAACAACAACATTGTAAAGTGTTGGCATACTAATATATCAGCGCAAAACAGTACAGTTTTCGTACATCCAAAAAGGTATGTAAAGCCACGCCAGATTGTGCAAGTGACCTGTAAAATACATAACCTTATTAGTAAAATACACATAAGAAATATAATTATATTGTCGCCCGTTAAACGCACAAATATATTTAACGACATGTTCATTGATAACCCGCCTTTTAACTTACAAACTGCCTGCTAAAGTAAAAACAAAGGGGCTTTACTATAAATCTGTAGCATTTACAAAAAAAAAAAAAATAAGTTTTTGCGTCGTAAATAAAAAGACTTTTCCTGTACAATAGTTCTAGGTTTTACTCTTAATGCATGCAACTATAACCAGGCCCTAAAATTTTCGATTTTTGCATAATCACAAAATAAGTCAAGAAAATAGCGTAAGAAATTAAAAATATACCATTTTATAAATTTTTTTTTATGCAAAATATATCAAAATTTATATAAATTCAGTTTGTTACAATTTTGTATAAATAATAGTTTTTAATAATATTTAATCACTATAAATATATCAAAAAAAGGCTTTTAAAATTGTGTAAAACCATAAAACTTTTTATCTGCATGTTAATGTTGTATTTAAGTTTGTTAACTATATACTAGCACTGTCCAAAAAAAAGTCCCGATGTACATCCTTTTTTTCTCAAAGAAAAAGTGTCAACTTTCTACAATGCAGCCTAACAGATGAAGCAAAAAATAAAGAACGTCGCAAAAAACGACTTGTAAGGTTTGCCATCTTTTTTGATGTTGTTGCTGTTGTTGTGTAAATTGAGTGCTGATTTTTATGACAAGTAAAGCAGAGAATGACATGACAAGTACATTCGAACAGAAAATAAAAAAAAATACAGCACAACCTCTTTAATTAGATTTTCGATTGCAAATAATACAATATCAAATTTTTTATGTGATTTTTCAACTAAGAATTAACAGTTTAAACGCGTGAAATAAAAATGATGTCTTGTATACACAAAAAACACCCTGTTGTCACTTCTCACGAAAGCCCGCAATTTATGCCGCTGAAAGAAAAAAATACCTATTTGGCGTCATTTTTTCTGTTTTTAAAAGACACAATAATACTTAAACCAACGTCTTCATGTTTTTTTTATTTTTTCTAATTTTTTTTTAGGCAATAATTATTATATACTCTTAACATGACAAAAGCAGCAAAAAACGTTTTCTACATTTGCAGAAAAACATTTTAATTAAAAGTAGAGAAAATCAAAAGCAATTATTGGAAGGAAGTGTCAGTTATAGAAGTTTTTTTGTTTTTGTTCGTAGAGATATTGCAGGTAAAACTTGACTTAATTTAGGCAAAGACATCAATCAGGCAGAAAGAACACATATGAATAACTTTCCTGGTGCAGATTTGCATAACAGGAATCAGGCTTGTAGAAAAAAAGTGGAGGGGCGTACCCGGGGGCTCCCATTTGTTGCTGTTTTTCAACAAAAGAAATAAACTGAAAAAAATACAATGCAATGTATACTTGCCGTACAACAATGCAAATATAACAATTGATATTTTTTACATAATTAACGTACATGAGGATGCATTTTTAATTGTAGATTTTGTGCAAAAATTATACGCAAACTAGCATTTTAAATTATAAGGTATGAACTCGAATCAATGTTTTTTTTTCGATTACATTAGTTTACTTTTTGCAGTTTTTATTTTTAAAAAAATAACTTTAAAAAAGTAAAAGTTTAAAATCCTGGCATTAAAAAAGTAAATTTTATGCCAATAATATGACGATATTAATTATTCTCACTTCATGGATTTTTTAGTTTTTTTTACATGGTAATTTTTTTTCCATTGATAAAAAAAAAGACTTAAATTTTGCTAAAATTGATTTTTTAATTCTTAAAATTTTCTCAAACGTTATAGCAAGAGTTCCCTGTAAACAACGATTTTATATATAGAAAAACACTCCATGGACCTAAAAGGCAGTTGAAATATGTTTTAAACGATGTGCTGTGCAGTGCAGTGCAGCAGCCGCAAACTCGCTTTTTGAGTCCATGGATGGACAATTATGTATGAAAAAAACTGCAACAAAACTTTGCCGGTTATTGATATATATAAAAGCTAAAGATTCAATAATTTTAGATATAGACCTTTAACGTATTTGCCTTGAATATAAAATCAGAATTAACCCCTTACACACACATTTTTGCATAAAAAACCACTTAGATATAAATATTTTAAGTATACAATGCATATATTAAATGCCTTTTTTCTTGATGTCCAAATCTTTTTATATTTTTATAACTTTACATAAAAGTCAATTGCTTTTTTTGTGTTGGCTGAAAAAGACCGTTTGCCTTACAAAACCTAAAAATTGTATTCTCATTCAAAAAATACTTTTATGTGTTTTTTTGTAATAAAAAACATAATTATTGTCGCGCACAGCGCCAACTAGACATGCCCTACAAGGTTACGGTAAAAATGTATGCATATTTGCGCAATGCGACACATACCTTAGAAAAAAAGGCTAGCAAAAAAAGGATTGGATTTTAATTTAAATTTCCTTTTAAAACAATATTATAAAGTTATTTTTTTGTATTTTTTATTCCCCTCTGTCTTATGATTTATATCAAAAAAAACCTAAAATTTAGATAAAAAATATATTTAACAATAAATATAATTTTTCAAAAACTTTTTGTAAAAATTTTTCAATTTTTATATAATTTCTCCGTTTTTCAGTAAAAAACTTAAGTTCAGCATGAAACCCCTGCACGCGCCCCACCATTTTTATAATTTATACTTTTAATAAAAGATAACATACATCATAATTCCACAACTTTACTTAGATATTTTTATTATTATCATTTGTTTTGTATTTTTGTTATGATTTTTAATAATAGTGTTTAAATTATCTTTTAATAATATACTTTAAATTTTTCCACAAGTTTAATATCTCACTTTTTAGTATAATAAAAAAATTTTTCAGCCTTTTAATTTTTTTTTGTAAACGCATGATGATTTTTGTCCTAGCAGTAATCCGCTATATCCGTAATAAACAAAACATTAAAACTTTGTAAAAATACAATTTAAACAATACTCCTCAACTTTTTTTGTTTAAAAACGAAAAACATAGTAAATTATCTGTATTTTAGTATGCTTTTAATAACGTATTTTATGTTTTTTTAGCCTTAGTATATTTTTATTACTTTTCAAACCATAAACTCATTTTTGGATATATAATATGCATGTAAAGATTTTTTAAAAACTTTTACATTTTATTAGCCCTTTTATTAATATATTACATTTCTTTTATTATTTTCTGTAATATGATCCTTTTCTTCAACCCTCTATCATGCCAATCAACGTTGGATAATAGTGCATAATTCATGTAGTTATTGAAAAGGGTGTAACAGCTTTTCAACTGAAAAAAGAACAAAGTGTGCCAACATGAGTCAGCGACCAAGTTTGTCATGGGATACGTGTCGTAAAAATGAAGGTGACAAAATAATGACCCATATATTTTATATGAATATGCATGATGAAATTGTATTTATTTTTGGATGTAAAACGACTAACGAAATTTCCTTTTGGCCTTGTGTGCTTTTAGGTAAAAAAGCCCAACATTCTCCTTTCTATGATTAAAATGGATACGACTCTGCATCACATACCGCACGAGTAATACGAAGACATTCTTTGGCAGCAGGACATAAATATGCAGCTTAAAAGTATGGTTTATTTTGCAAAACACCAGTAACAGTTTTATTTTCCCTTTAGCTACCACAATCCGATCTTATTGAAGATGAAAATAAAAAGAAAATACGTGGTAACAGGCTGTTAGTCACGACATATTTTAGGCATAAAATTTTTTTTCCGGAAATCAATTGCCTTTCAGAGGAGACGATGAATCTACAACTTCAGCAAGCAAACTAAATTTCAAAATAGTTGTCGACTAAAAGTACAAAGATGATAATAAAATCCATGAAGTTATAGGCATGCTTCCAGGGAGCTTTCGGGGGGACTCGCCACAATTACAAAAAAAGTATTGTATGGTAATTTATAACTTCTTTATACAAAAATTAAGAGTGAAACAAAAATTTCCCGATTTTTATCAATTTTAGCGGACGAAACGACTGACATATCTAATAAGGGGCAAGTAAGTTTTTTTTTAGATATATATGCAATAATCAAGTTGTTGAAAGATTTTGTAAATTTAGAGATATTACGGGCACAAGAGACGCAGAATCAATAGCTCAAAAAATAATAGAAGTTATATGAAGTTTTGGATGCGAAAAAAAAATAATTTCCCCATCATAAAATGAAGCATCAGTTATGTCGGAAAAGCACAAAGGGGGTACGAGCTAAAGTTACAGCCGCTTTTTCAGGAACTTTATATATCAATTGTATTGCACATGGATTTACGCTAGTTCTTAAAAAAGGCATTTTCTCTTTAAATTTTATGACGATTTTTTTAAGATAATTAATACGATATCAACATTTTTTGCCTATTCGGATAAGAAGACTAAAGCCTTAACTGATTTCATATCTGTGAAGATTCCAAAAGCTTCACAAACTCGTTGGAATTTCAATTCAAGAATTATATCAACAGTATTTACGTAT
>JAQFYM010002662.1:0-22307 GCA_034694785.1 Agrenia bidenticulata
TTCAAAAAAAAATTTGTTTTAACTTTATAAATCTATGGGGGAAGTATCACCCCGGGGAGGGGGGGGTTAGAGATACAACATAGGGTAATACCAGTAAGGAAGAGCTTTTACGTGGAACAGAAAAAAACTATGAAATTTACGGATAAAAAAAAACATAATAGGAGTACTATAATTGAATTGCTTATAGGAGCAGGGATAATAATAGAATTATATGTTGAATGTTCTAATACACTATGTTCTATCTGTTTTAAAAATAGAAAATTATTTTCAATATTTTTATCACCGATAAACTTTTTCGCCAAAATGGTTTTCGGCATTTTGACACTGAACCACACTCCATTCCATAATTTGGCACTTTCAGCACAACATATCCTCTAAATATATACTCTAGCTTGTTTAAACTTTTCTTCTAGTTAAGCACAAAGGGATTCATGTAAAAAAAAAACTTTCCTGTAATGTGTTTATATGTTTTTGTACCCCTTTTATATTAGTTGTAAATATCGACGTTTTTAGAATTTACGAGTCATTTGTGTAAGATAGAGCATCATTGTAATTTACGGGATTATATTATTTATAATCATAAAAGTATAGTAAAATATTGCAATTATAATCCAACCGGTTGCATTTTAAGTGCAATAATTTGCAAGTAAGATGCAAACTATTGCAAAATAAGTGCAATAATTTACTATTAAGATGGAATAGATTGCATTTTCAGTGCAATAATTTGCAATTAAAATGCAAATGCATATTTTTTTTATAGGCTCTACATCTTAATGCATCTTTTCTGCACAATGTTGCAACTAAACCCGTCCTCTTATTAGCTTTAAATTAATAAAACGAAAGTCAAAATCTTTAATAAAAATTGGCCTTATAAACACAAAAAAAACATTAGTTTGTAATATATCAATCTTAAAAAGGCTTAACGCATATACCATGTAGTGTGTAAGCACTTGTTGTTATGATTAATGATGTAGGTTTTACAACTTAAGTAGAAACGGGATTGAATACCTTATAAACTAAAAATATAAACATTGTTATATGTTTCCAAGATTTTTTAAGGGTAATATGCTAGTATATTTGGTTTATGTTTTTTTTTAAACATTTTACTACAGGGTTATTTACCTTATTGCAACTTTTTGCAACATATATGCAACATCCTTTTCATGCGCATGAAAAAAGCAGTACTTATATCTCAAATTCAAATTTTTGATTTTAAGTTGCAATCTATTAAGTTATCATGCATTTACATTAAACGTAAAGCTATAAAATTAAATATTTATTTGTTTATTACTTTTTATGGCCCAAAGATTTAAATATGGTAAAAGAAAAAATATAATATAAGAAAAAAGCAGGGTACGTCACTCGTGGCAATGATGCACGATACTAGATGATGCAGTCAACGTGCCTCGGCTTTTTAAATTTATTATACTTTTTCTTTATCCATTAATTAATCTTCGGGCCATAAAAATAAATACTTATATACATACTAATATATAGAATTCTAGTAAAAAATTGCATTAAAGATGCAACTACTTGCAACTTAAATGCAAATACTGTACTTTGATATGCAATAGATCGTAAAACCATTTTAATAATTTGCCTTTGATATACAAATACGTCTTTTTTTGACTGCGCCTTTACATATTTTGAAATTTAAGTTGCAAAATGTTGCAACTAAGGTATCAAACCCTGTATTTAAACGCTGATGGCTTATCGCGAAAGTTTTTAACGCACTGGAAATGTATCAACCAAATAAAACCGAAAACATTGTGATCAACCCGAACTGAACCGAAAGCGCATAACCAAACGGAAAAATATATTTTTTGTTATATATATTTATAACATCGTGTATATTTGTTATGGAATATTTAAAAAGCAAAAAAAAAAAAAATATATCAAATACGAAAATAACGTAAATCTTTTGCTATTCATTGTGTAAATAATCCCTCGCATTAACTAAATAGTTTTCATGGTAGAGAATAAATTTAATGCCACAGCAACAAGTGAGCTGTCATGGACTCAAATTCAGGGCAGAATTATAAAATGGAAGTATTCAAGCTAAAAATGCACGCAGAATAGTTAATTGAAAATGAGTGTAAGATATTATACGCATTGCAAAATATATGAGAAGAAGTATTCGAGATGTGTAAGCGAGAATACAAGCCAAAGGATTTAAAGCGTTGGCAACGATTGTACTACGCAAATGGAAAGAGTATGAAGAAAGGGAAAAGTTTAGGGCGCAAAAAAAAAACTATGGAGGGGATGATAAAGAAGCAGGTATAAGAGATCTGATAATTTTTAATCTAAGATAACAGCAAAAGCATATAAAAACCCCGAGAAAAAATTGTAAAAAATTGCAACAGCAACATCACAAGAAAAAACGTGGCTCCTTGCTAAAAAAGAGGCAATCAAGGTCAGTATGCGCATGGTACAAAAATTTACTTACAATAAAGAAAAGAATTGCATAGGTTTTTTTAAACAAGATAGGATACGATAAATAATATAAGATGCATTTAAAAAAAAAAACACTAGAGTTTATTTTAACAGATATTCCTCAAGTTATATATGATGAAGAAAATTAATAAAAAAGCATTTTGTCTAGTACCTAATGTGAAATAAATACAGACCAAGACACCAATTTACTACGATGGATAAAATACAATAGTAACACAGGCCTTTAAAAAGAACACAAAAAAATGTTGGAAAACTATGAAAAAAGAGGAATAATGTGCCAATCAAATAGTCAATGTCACAATCCAATTGGTATACTAAAACAAAGAATAACGGGTACGATTTTATGTAATATGAATAGTCGCAATGATCTACCCGACAAAGACACCTATAGAGTGCCGAATAAAAATTTTATTATTAATGCAACCAAAGGATCAAATTATTTGTTGTGAAAAATTATAAAGAAGCGTATTTTTCATACCGATGAGAAAAGGTTTTGTCTTTTTTACCTTTGGAACATAAACACATGTATTTGAGTGGCGCGGAATGATGCAGGGTTTGAAAATGTCTAAACGATTAAACAAATCATGACTAATCTTTTATCAGACGAACACGAAAAACAGTTGCGTGTTTACCTATTACTTTAGTGCTTTAATAAAAAAATACAGCTCACGATACGATATTTCAAGAAGTGTGCAAAATCAAGTCCAAAATAACCTATATTGAAATAAAAAGAAGATGCAATATCGGAAGGCAGTATACTATTTCTTGACCACATTGTATAAAAAAGATAATCAACTTGCTGAATCATATTCACATTGCGGTTAGAGTTTATATGACTCAAAGTGTAAACCATTGTCATACCACTTGAGATTTTGTAATTAATTATGTGATTTTATACTGAATTTTCTTTGGTGGCATGTGATATATATGCTTTCTTTAATTGCATACACATGGAAATGGCTCGATAAAGAAAAAACGCAATTTACATAAATCAAATTACTTTTACACAAAAAAAGGAATTTTAAATTACCAGAATATGTCAAACAATAACTGTTAAAGACAGACGTCAAACATACATCTAAAAGGCTCTTTTACTGTAAAAAAAAATATCGAGAGAAAACTTTTCCCGATATCATGGGCTTCTCAAGATTGGCAGATACAGAAATAAGATAGATTATTTTCGACCTGGAAATGTTGCGCATTACGCGACCAAAAGAAAATATTTGTATAAGCTATAAAGATAACTCTCTTACGTAAAAACTAAACATAAAGCCCTCGCATATTTACGAACACAAGCAGTGTAAAAAACCAACCGAATCACAAAGTGGAAAAAAAAAATTAGCCTCATACGGTGTTCGCATTGAGTATATGAAAGCAAAAAACCTAGTAGATGCTGACGCCATGAGTAGTGTATATACAAAACGGAAAATGCTGTTTGTATCTTTTCATGTTCTTGGACGAAACATTTTACTTCTACGCACGAAAATTAACAAGGACGATATATATCGGCCTTTTTTTACGCACCAAATTAAATAAGACGATAGTAATCGTCTTTTGTACAACGAAAAGCATACAAAACACAAAAATACATTCTCGTTACAGATTTTAAAACTAAAAAGAAATAAAACGTTGTTTTTGTTGTATAATTATGAAATTAAAAAGAACTATGACTCGTAAGATATCTGATATTCAGGGGTTCATGTAAATTTGCATGTTACTTGTTATAATTTGTTAAGTTTTTACTAGATTATGTTTGAAAAAACAGAAATGAACTCAGTGAACACATCAGGGTTAAGGCATATACGAAAACACACCTCAAAGAAAAAGCTATCATAAAAGGAAATAATTACATGCGTTACATTCTAACAATAAAAGCTATTTAAAATCTACATTGAAGAAACAAGGTTCATATTATTAGCATAAATTATGCAAATTATATTTATACTTATAATAAATTCTACATTAAGGATGTGAATCATTAAAATGTTTTAAAAGAAAATAAATATGCACCAAGAAGCTAGATGATATCGCAAAAAAAATTTAAGAATGTGAGCTTTATACAGAACCTATAGATAGACGAACAATGGATGTGATTTATTACACAACCAGAAAATCTAAAATAACGGCCAAATATACAATAGATCATAATCTAGAATGACTAAAGATTTTAATACTTACAGATTTTTTGTGTAGAGTTGTAAGCATCAAGAATACTGAAAGCTGTAATATATAAACAAAAATTGATAATTTAAAAAAAAATAACACAAAAACTAAAAGCCCAAGATAATAGTTATAGACAAAAGAAAGAAAAAAACTCGGCTTAATGTGTACAATAGTTTAAAATATTTGCCTACACATCATCTAACAATAATATGCAGTCAACGAATCAACGGTCACATAAAAAAAGTTATTTAAACAGTGTGTGTAACAACGCAAATATAATGTAATGGACAAGATGATCACACAAGGTTACAAAAAAAACAAATGTACACATAACAGCGTTTTCAGGCATACAGTATGGCCCAATAAAAGCCCTGGAAAATACAGCAGGCATACAAGTCTAAAAAAACAATAAAAATAGTAAATATCAAACGCGTTTTGAAACATTAAATAGAACAGATTAAGAAAACTCAGCAAGTAACGGAGGCAACGTAAGAGAACGTAAAAACGGACTTAACTATATAAAAGGATTTTGTAGCTCAAAGGCCAATCTAAAAGATTATAGAATATAATTTATACTTAGGTAAATTGGAGAATGGATGTATAATATAAAAAGACATTTTTATTATAAGACAATCATTAGAAATAAAAGACATCTGTCTTGATCAGAAAATGTTGCAAATTTGTATATCTATACCTTTAAAGTATTTACTAGTTATCAACTTTTAGATTCAATATTTAAACAAATGTAGAATACTTTTTTATCAGACACAATATTGATCATACGCACAAATTTCCCAGTGCAAAAAATTGTTGATAAACAGGTTTTAAATTTTTAAAAGAAAAACTTGCAGTTGCTGTTGACATTTTTTTCTGCATGCATTTACACAAAAAACCTTAAAATGATGCTTGATCATAAATATCAAAATAGTCAATAGTTTCCGATGTAGAAAACATATGCCAATATAATAGTCTTTTTTTATTAATTATCGCTAGTTAAAAAAACATGATTGCATCCAAATTTTATTTAAAAGGTTTTTTTTTAACAAAACAACAACAATAAAAATATTTTTCTGTACCAAGTAACTTGTTTTTTATAGTTTTCGAGCCTTAGTTGTTTTGATTCTTGTTTTATTCATAATAATTGCAAAAAAAAAAAACACTTCTTAAAATTGAAAACTTTATTTTTTACGGATAAAATATCTCAAAACCTATGCATAAATCTTTAATGTTGCCAATTGTTTGATTTAACACAACACTTTTAATATTATTATTGTATTAAGTAAAGTCTAAATTCACATTAAAAGTACAATAGTTTGCAAATAATTAGCAAAATTCGTAATAACATACAACGAAAAAGTAATAGAACGCTATGTATGCGTTTAAAAAAAAGCAGCAAAACAAAAACACAACGTCATATATATTGGTCCTTACAAGCTATTAAATAACCGGCAGTTGTACCTTTAGACAAAGTACACGTTACTAGCCAATGTTGTATCTATGGCCACAAAAAAAAGCGCTTTTGGGCCTCAAAATGGTACATTGCTTACGCGAATTACACTTTGCCTAAAAGTATTCTTTGTCTGTAATTACATTATGCCAGTATCGAATACAAATAAGAACTTAATTTAACAATTTAACCACTATTTTAAAAATTGATACAGCGACATTATTATCATTGATATGTCTTTTACTGTGTTTTTATAACAGTATAAATTTTTTTTAAAGCTGGATTTTTTATAAAAAAAAAAGGTAACGAAACTGTAAGTTAAAAAAAACGTGCGTAAATATCGCAATTTATAAAAAAATCAAACAGCCAGTAAATTTTGTGTGGTTATAATAAAAATGTTGTTACGAAAAAAAATAAAAATGTTATACACAAGGTGTGCAATAAAAAAGATGCGCGATTTAATCGATGTATAAGTATTGATTTACCGTAAAAAGACGTAAAAGTAAGCTTTTTTCTTTGCTGAAAAAATTTTCAAACACTTTCAGTTTTGCTATATTTGATTTTTTTGGTAAAAGAAGTGTTTACTTGTACCCCCTTTAAAGAAAAATCAAACCGGTTTTTGTAACAAATATTTTATTATTTTTTTTGTTACATTACTATATTTTACCGATTTGACCAATGAAAAAACAAAAGTATAAAAATACGAAATGGGCTTATTAATTGTTAACCTATAGTCAAGTATTAAATAAATATAGACGTAGAACCTTATGCTATAAAGCAAGAGTATTCGCAAATGACCGCTTTTTTCAAAGCATCAAAAGCAAAGCAAAAGTCTTATGGTACAGACGAGCACTAAAATAGCACGCGTGCATTGTTTATGTAAGCAGAATCAATCTTAAAATAACATAACAGAACAACGAGGAGTGTTTAATCAACCGAGTACATGTAATATGAAACATAAAAAGCTAATTTCAGTGCATAAATCAGTCACAATAGAAAGGTAACGTATAAAAAAAGGCATTACTGTAGCAAGTGAGATAGAGTTTAAGTTTTTAGTTTGTATTATATTTTTTTTAATAATGCCAAAGTAAAGTAACTAGTTTCTGAAAGTACAACCAGCACATTTTTTTGTCTTTTGGCGCTAATATTATATTGAATTGTTACAATACCTAAATTGCTAACATTTTTCTATAAAAGTATGTATGCAATTACTTAATTTAGCATCTTTAATTTTAAATCACAAATCTATACTACTTAAAATTACTTTTTGATTTTTCTATGACTTTACGATCATATCGTACATTTTATTTCGATAAAAGTACGTGGATTACTGTTTAGTGTGCTCAAACAGGTGTGATGTTCAGAAACAACTATTATGATGTCTTCAAGTCACAAATTTATTTTTTTTTGATAAAATCAAAATTTGTAACAAAACATAAGTATAAGATATTTCCTTTGCACAAAAACAAGAAAATTTAGTATCATTTACGCGTATTTATAATAAACTATAGTATAGGAACCCGTGAACTAGTGTCACATCGCGTAAATTCTACTTTTAATTTTGTATCGTGCAATAACCACCACAAAAAAAAACATTTTTTTGCGTTATTAAAGAAATATAATTATTGCCGAAAAATATACATAAATAAGTAAAAATGTTTTTTTTAGGTATTTAAAGTTTTCCTTCGGTTTTATACAAGAAAACATGATAAAAATTTTCAGATAGTAATTTATATAAAATCCCATAAAAAAAAGGCATTAATAAAAATTTTTTACAAGCTTTTTATGTTTCACGTGACTTTTTAATATTCGAATTTTCGTTTTTACCTAAGTAATGTTATGCATTCTGGATTTTAAAATTTTTACTATTTGGAATTCAGAGAATTCAAAATTTTCCTTTTTAAAATTCCAGGTATTAGAAATTGTTACTATTTAAAAGGGCAGGTATAAGAATTTCTAACTATTCGTAATTCACCGGTATTTGAAATTCTTACACTTTTGTAATTTTAAATATTCGGAATTCTTTACTTTTTGGTTTGGGTATTTGATAATAGTATCAATCGGCATTCTACGTATTAAAAATGCTTACCTCTACTAAAATTTCACTACGTAAAAATACGTAATAGCAACCACCACCCCAATCGCATATTAAATCATTTGCTTTTTTTCAAAAAAGCGCAATTCAACATATATGCAATTAGAAGTTTTTAAAAAAAAACGGAACAAAAAAAAACAATTTTTTTTTTCTAAAGGGAATTTTTGTTTACCATTTCTAAGAATTTTTGATATAGTTTTACGTAAATACAGCAAATTGTTAATTTTTTTTTGCAAATCCTGAAATTTAATTTTCGAATGTTGGGTATTTATAACTAATTCGATATCCATTCTTAGTAGTGACAAAAAAATGTATCTGAAATAGTCAATCAATAGAATTTTAAGACCAAGCAATCCGAATACATAGATATCCAAATTCAAAGAATTATGAATCGCCAGTATATGAATACGTCGCATTCCAACTATCCCTGGGTTTAAAAATCAGCGTAATCTCACACATCCGAAATAAAAAAAAGTAAGAATTCCAAATGCCTGGAATTCCAAATAAATACAATTCCGAAACACGGAATTTCAAATAGTAAGAATTTTAAAAAATAACATTTTAAACACGAAAAAAATCACATAAACAAACCTCCAAAAACCCGGCTTGCAACCATGATGCATATTTTTCTAAAAAAATAATAACTAAAAAGCAAACACAGATAGAAGTAAATCATATAAAAAATAGATGACGGAATTTTTACAATTAAAGCTTAATATTAACAGCATTTATTAGTGCTTAATATAATTCAGTTCTTTAAATTGTGGCAAGTTTTTTAGATGCCATAAATCTGTTTCCAAGAAAGTTTCTAGACGCATGTATAGAAAAGTATCTTTTTAAAATAGATAAGTTAGATCAGCATATATTAGATTTTTTGTGTGTCTCTGGTTTATTACATCATAATTCAAACCAGTTTAAAGCAGGCTCTTACATCGTAAGTATTCATCGTGCACATTATATATATTTTCGTGTAATTTAACCTGAAAATTACGCTGTTGGTTCTATTAACATGCATTTGCGGCAAAGCAACCATATAAAGCATTCATTTATTTTTCGGCACAACAACCATATATAGCATTCATTTATTTTTAAATTAATATATCTTTTTCGGCTTGGTCTGATTCTTCAAAGCACTTCTTAACTTTGAATCAAGAATCAATACAACTTAAATTTTGTTTTTATTATACTCCACCATATTTAGATGCCTTTTGTGTAGTTTGCATACGAACACGGGCGGAACAACAAAGATAATTTTTTTAAAGGCATGCAAATGACTTGAAAACACATTTCTTTTTGTTTAAAAGCATTTTTTTAGTGCTTTTATCAGAAGGTAAAAACGTATGTTTGACAAGTCTTTGCATAAATTTTATATATAACATTATACTTTAATTAGTTTGTTTGATGCTACAATAACAACAAAAAACAAGGGTGTAACTGTTCAAATTCCTGATTTTGCAAATTGAGGCATTAAGTTGCTTTTTTGTTGTTTTATGCGTCAGAAAAAAAACATTTTTTTGCTTCTATGGTCCGAACTAAAAAAACCACTTTTAAAATTTATATAATAGTAGGATCTATGATGTTTATGTTTCATTTTGCAATTCTTAATAGAATATTTATTAATAACATGATATATGGCAGAGTCTGTAAGTATGGCGTACTTAATAATAATTTTATGCATATAGGATTGGGTCGTAATGTGAATACCTTATTGCATAACAAAAAAAATTATTTCGTCAAGGTTATGGTTTACGCCCTTCGCATATGTTTACACCAATATGTTTATCGTGGCTTTTGTAGCTATAATTTTTCCACCAAAAATAAAAAAAAATCAACGCGCAGAGTAATGTCGTATAAGCATATTTACCATCATTATATGTATTTTGCACCAATATCTTACACATATGATGCAGTAGAACTAGTTTACAAAGTCCACAACATAGCAAATTATCAGAAAGATTTTTTTCTACAAGTGTAATTACTGGTGCTTGCCGTATACAAACTTGTTTTACCTATGCCGCCCACTTTACTCTTATCTTAGAAATATAATTGCCAACCAGTTTTTTTGTGACTATCTTATATAGTATGAACCTTCTTGTTTTAGCTTACGTTGTTTATTACGAGTTATGGCTTTATCTGTAAAGTAGTAGCGTCATGGCACATTAAAAATGTATTTATTTTTGCGAATGGAATTTCGTTCGTTAATTTTTGATAGAAAAGGCCATACAGTCATTTAGGACTTTTTAGCGTCAACTTGGCCTAGTGTCTAAAGGTAAGCTTACAGTAAATGGCATCTCTGATTATATTCGTAACGCATTTTTATCATTAAATACAACATAAACTAAAATTTAGCATGTAAAGATGATCAAGACAGGACGTAAATGTTTGCGTTTGTAGCATAGGTAAATGGCTTGTGTAGACTTATTTATAAAGTTACTTTGAAAAAAATTGTAATATAAAAAAATCAGCATTAGTTGCAGTACCTGTTTGTTTGGTGTGTTATGTATGTATGACAACGCTTTTGAGGGGATAAGCAAATTATTTTGTTTTCCTGTGGTTTTATCATCAAAGAAAACAATATTGTTTTATTCGATACTGCACGAATTGCAACAACTTATCTTAGTAAATATCTGTTATACATAAATCTTTGTTTTCACTTTTTATTTAAAAGGGGGCCGTTTATTTTACATCTATAAAATAACTTACAATCACGGTTGTATATTTGACTTTGCGGTACCCTGTGTTAAATCTGGCATATCATCCATTTTTGAACTACTCATATTATTTTCTGTATAGATTAACACTGTATTTGTCTTAGCAATTTATCAATCATTATTAAAACTGTCTGGATAACATGTTTTGGCGTCAACTATGCATTTATTATAGCTGGTATACGATCCTTTGTGTACCGTACCAGCTTATGCGTCTGCACTTTTTACTAAAATTTTCATGTGTTTGGGTTCAAATATGTCTAATAAATATAAATAGCGTTTTTTGTCTAAGGTTACACCATAAAGTTTCAATAAATGCTTTTCGATATTTTCCGAATATACAGTCTATATGTCTCGTAACCGTTCTGAACTTTGATCATGTTTGCAGTAGTAAAGTAGCAGTTTATTTCTTAAAAAACAACCCAAAAAACTGTTTTTAAAATGTAAAGTAGTATCTAGCGTTTTTTTTATGATAAATGCAGCCCAGACGCTTACCACATAGTTGTAATTAAAGCTGCTACCGAGTCCAAAATTCAACAGACTATATAATATTATCGTTATAAAGTAAATGCGCATGCAAACAAAGTCGTTTACATATGAAAATTACAAAAAATCCGGTTCATTTTTTTAAACCGCAAACATATGTTTAGTGGAGTTTTTACTAATTACTAGACTTTTTTTACGTACATGCTAATTTTTTTATTATTAGTTTAAGTCGTTGAGCACATATTATTTGATTTATACGAGTAGCAGACTATACAAAAAACATTGTGTAAAACATAAAAACGGGTTTTATTCTTGACGAAGCAGTTTTAGGGTTGTAAACGTAGGGCTCATTACTATTGCATCATATCTTAATATGCAAAAACCAATTATAAAATTTTAGCTTAAATATACGGTTAAAAAATGTAATTATTTTAAATGTAATAATTTGTTATTTTTGGCAAGCCTTTAGCTGTTTAACGACACTATTTTTACAGAAAAAGTTCGTAAATACTCAATGATTGTAATACTATATAATTTAAATATATTATTTACAAAAATGCGGCAAAGAATTATACACGAAAATTGTATTTTTTTGTTGTCAAACAAAACTTGCAACTGATTTTTTTCGGCTTAGTTGTTTTTGTTGCATTTATTTCTATTGCATTTCTTCTAAAACAAAAAAAGACATGATATACACACTTTATATAAACATTTTTGTGGTTTAATCATAGTGTTTAGAAAGCTTAGGCGCACAACAATACATGCTCGAAACATAAACATGTCTTTTGCACATTTACAAAGTAATCTAAAAATTCAACAGAAATTTACGAGGGAAACATATTTTTTGCATATAGTAACGCCAAAAAAGAACCGTGTCAATAGTTATGAGGTATATTTTTCTACAGGGGTTTTTGCCCACCGTGCTTCTTACTTCGTCACAACTACAATTTATAGTTACTCAAGCCACGTAAAAGTTTTGCTTATTTAATGTTTTTTAGTATTTTTTATTAAGTTTTTGTTAAATTTCTCGTGTCAACCAAAACCAAAACTTTTCTTTAGTTTCCTCCGTTCGACTAAGTATGTGTCAGTCTGATAAGTATGTGAATAGTGTAGTTCAAAATTTTTCGACTGTGTTCCGTTTTATTAGGCGGATACATGCTGACCTTTTTTAATAACTTTAAACACTATTCCATGTCTATTAATCATAGCACACTGTTTAATCCAAAATTTATTTTTGTTTATTAACTGATATTTCAGTGTTCAAGTGACCATCTAACGAAAAAAGCATCTACAACAAACACAAAGTTGTTTTAAATAAAATTTTTACAACAAAAATGTTTTTCAATTGCAATTATTATTTTTTATGAGTATGGTATCTTTTTTGAAAACAAATGAGGCGTAATAAACCTTACCCTGACGGATATATCCAAGTTGCATTTTTTTTCAAACATAAAAATCAACATCTATAGCGAATCGAGCTATCAATGTATGATGAAAAATCCGTTGTTTTTCTTTTTTGTAAAAAAATTAGTATATAAATCATCCATAATCAAATAACATTCTTAAAATTTAATAAAAATACAGCATAAACATATAGATATTTTCTTTGTTAATAGTTTTTCTTTGCTTTTCTTTTCTACAAAAGTCTTTTTTTACACTAGGGTATTTCATTAAAGCGAAAATACTAGCAAGTCGTAATTTTGTAGTGTCAAAACATTTTCTGATCCTTTATGAGGATACAAAAAACGAAAAAAACAAAAAAGTAGGAAAATCTACAACTAAAACGAATATTCCGGCAAACACAGAACAAGTATTATCAGCATTATTTGATTTACATCAGAAATCTTTTCTTTCGGCATCCATTATCGTCTGTTCTAGCGTAAAGATTTAAGTTATAGTACAAAATCATCTTGATCGCAAGTATTTTTTTTTGTAAAAATGTAAGCTAACCTTTTTATATCTATAGACTAACTACTATTCTAAAAGGCAGACTCTATAAAAAAATTATTGACCATGTATGGAAATTGCATATATAGATCGAAAAGGTCATATAAAAGTTTTAAGAATGTTTAATGACAAATTTATGGCAAATATCAACTATTTTAGATTTGACTTTTAGCTACGTAAGAGGACAGTTGCATAAAGGTGCATTTAAAATTATTTTTATACACTATGCGTCATATATACATTATTTTGGCGCATTAAATATACCTAGTGTGACCGATTTTGTTAAAGAGTTAAAAAAATGTACATTTACATCAAACAAAAACAATGATAGGGGCGCGTGTGTGTTTTGCAGACGTAAATTATGTAGCACAAAAAGTAAACGGAATCGACTACGCTTTAGAAGTATATTTACTATGGAAAAAACTGGAATTAAATTTACATAGGTGAAATTTTAGTCACATAAGAGTTTTTCAGACATGGATCTATCGATGAAATTTTTTTTTACTATAGTATTTTTTTTTGGTATCATTTGAGTGTCAAGAATTTTTATAAAGGGTGTGTATTCTGTTTTTACCATAGTAGGCGAACTTTTTACTATGGTAAAATATAAGCCAAAAACTAAATTATTTTTTAGTATGGTAAAATGTTAGCTAAAGTAAAACTACTATTAGAAAAACACTAAACGCGCCTAAAAAAATGAGGGTAAAAATTATACAGAAAAAACGTTTTTATTAATTTTTTTATAGTTTTTTGTTTTAGTAAAATAGTACTATAGAATAAGTAGGCCTTTATAAAAAAAAGTGATAGTTTTACACTTTTTTAACAGGTTATTGTATTATCAACGTGTTGTAAACCCAAAGGACATATGCACCTACTCTATTTTTAACATTTTGCATCATCATATGCGCAACATTACTCAAAAAAATGTAATTTAACATAAAAATGTTAGTTATTGATAATCTCTTGACAATCCATGCGACAATATAACATAATATATTTTTGGAAAGTTTTTTTGACGCAAAATATCAGGGCTCTAAAACTAGGTTTTTAAGCATATAGACTTTCGAATCTTATTTCTATTGCAGAAATAACATTAAAAATCAAATCCATGTACCAATTTTGACAGTTATACATGTGTGACGTAGTATTTTTGCAATTTTACATACAAAAATGAAGAAAACTAGAAGACCAGCTGATTAAACGATACAAAGTGTTAGTTTAAATGTCAAAAGCAGGTCTTAGACAACTACATCCACTAAGAAATGTGCAACAAAAAAGATACGGTGCTTTTTGGTTATTAGATGTTATTTTTTTGCACACAAATCAACGGTTCTTCACATATAATTTAAATTTTGTAATTTTTATATTCGTAACGTTTAACCGACTGGGATGTGTTCTGTTCGTGATTAACTATTTTTTTAATAATACAATACATTCAAAAGCTTGTGAATTTATTTCCTTGTATCTTTTATATAATTATAATACAGAAAAAATTGCTTTTTCTATCTGGGGGCATGAAATGTTTAATGAAATGTTTATTTAAATCGCTGCTACAAAAAAAAGGTTTTCTGAACTAGCGTTTTTCGTCTACAAAAAATTTTTACGAGGTTTGCACACTTTTTGAAAGGACGGTTGGCCTAAAAAGGGGTTCTATAAGATTTTTGCTTTTTTGACAAGTTTTTAAGACTAAGTCATACTAGTTTTAACAAATGTTTTAGAAACAGCAAAATATAAACTAGTATATTTTACCAGACAAAATTTGATAGAAACATACATTGATCAGAAATAACAAGCAAAATGATAGAGACTGACATATATCTGTGTTTTTGCGCCTTTAATATAAACAAAAATACTTTACCATATCCGCATCACATAGAAAAAACAGTCAGCGACCGATACTAAAGACATAGCTCCGTTTTTTTTCAAGAAGTCTGTTCAATCTACGTACTCAAAACCTTCCATCCACCTTGAAGAATATTTAAATACTAAATACGAATTAAATTTTACTTAAAACAAACTTTTATATCAAAATCGGCATAATACTAAACAAGGCACCTGTTTCTTTTTCTGTTGAGATTTTGTATTGTAATTTAAATATTTATTGTCTTTATGTGTGGTCATGCGAGTAATGATTTTCTCATTTAGTTCGTTTTACAAACGCAATAACAGCAACAAAGCGGGAAGCTTGTGTTGCTCAATTTTAGTTTTTTACGTTTATAAAATCAAATTTAATAATCTATGCTTTTTTTGTAAGTTAGAACAATTTCTCTTACGAAGGGTCAAACATAGATTTATTTTTTCATTGCTACTGTTTTCTTATTTTTTTTGTTATAATTTTTATTTACAAAAAAATATATATTTTATAAAATAACAATTATATAAAATATAAAAAATTTATAGTTTATTAATTTTTTAAATCAAGCGGAAGTATACTTAAATTTATTTAACAACTAAAAAAAGCAATACATAAGTATCGTACTATATAATTATACGTTTTAAAAATTGTAAAAATGTTTAAATATAGGTTCAAGACATCCGGGTATTACGTAATCCGGTATTGAAAAAATACAACACCTTTCAGTACTGGATATGTAGGATAAAACCTATAAAAATTGCGAAAAAAAATATTTAATCATGCACAAAAGTATATTAATTACTTTCTTATAACAAAAAAAAAACGCATTTACTTAAAAGAGTAACAACATAATAGAAAATATGCCTGCAAAGCTGAAAGTATTGTTTTACTATTTGCTAGGCTTTTCAACATTTTCTTTTACTTTTTGGTTAGTTTTTGCTTAATCTGCTTATATAAAAAAAGAACTGTAAAACACATAAGTTTTGTTTACCGATGAATCGTAAAATCAGCCAAAGATATGAATAAATGCAGTTAAAGCGCTACGTCCAGTATGTATACAGTAACCCCAATATCGCATTAAACTGTTCCGTTTTTTTTTAATATGATTTATCAGTGCACATTTGCGTTGCGCAGGTTATACTTAACATAAATCGACAATATAGAAATAGATTTCTCTGTACTAAAAAAGACAGCCTGATATAAATGTAAACCAGAGGTACAAATCTTTTCAGCAGTTTATTCGTAAAAACAAAATGATTATAAAAAAAACTTTTAACTGAGGCCTTCGACTATTCTTGTATAAGAACTAATAGATGCAAATTGTACATGTCTGCAGTAGTTAGCATTGTAGCAAAAAAATAATTGTAGTTGTTTGTGTATTTGTACACTTTCATTCTATTAAAAAAAATTTATCGTTTGATTACTTTTATATTTAAACAAAAAATATGAAATCCCGATATTAGCGTTTGTTATGTAAATAACACGAACAAATACAAAAAGACCATGTGGCTACCTATTAATTTGGGTATCTAGGTTTAAGAATTTTTTTTAGTAAATAACATGTATTTCGTCATTACAATCAGTGTTGCCAGATTTGGTTTTTTGCAACCAATTTGTTATTTTTTTAATGTTTTGCCTGTCAAAAAAAGGCAGGTGATCACCATTTGGTGATTTAACACTAATTTGGTGTTTTTTAAAATAACCTAATTAAGCATAACTATGCCAAAAAAAATATTTTCATTAGATCAGTTTTTTTATTATATGCTATATGGTTTTTTTGTACCTAAAAACGAATTTATGCTGTGGTTTTCGATGTTTGCTTAGTAGATTTTTATCATACCTGCAGTGCGCACTAATTATTAATGAGATGACTGTTAAGTAAAAAATATTATCTGTAGTTATCTACCCAAAAAAATGTTAACAAGTTAGTATTATCCTGAAAGTTTGTATTTAATAATAATAAGAGATAATTTAACAGTTTTTTCTTTATAACATACAGGTAAAAAATGTTTTTTATATAAAAATTTAGTGACTTGTTGCATATAAAATTGTTGTTTTTGTAGAAAAAAAATTTAATCATATTTTTTGTATTAAAATAAATGTTTTTTCCGTATAAAAAAGCGTTGGACAATGAATTGCAAAAAAACATAATACTTCATAGATGAAAAAGAAAATAACAACTTATTTTAATCTATTACATTTTGTAGATTAAATTTTTTACAATGAATTAAATTTTATATTCTACAACTAAATAAAGGCTATAAATGCAGTTTTTATATACCTTTATGTGTTATGGTATGCAGCATTAAAACTAAAATTATATTTATATATAGTTTATACTCGTTTGCTATATATTAATATTGTGGTTCCAATGTGGTGTTTTGAAAGATGAAAAGTGAGTGTTTTTGGTTAAAAATCTGGCAACATAGATTACAAATTTAGGTTTTGTAACAAATCTGCGCAATATAGATGCAAACTATATAAAGCAACTGTTCATGTTATATGTCCATTCTTTTTATATACTTTATTAGCTATCTTTTTTTTTTTTTTTCTTTGTTTTTATTTTTGCTACAATAGAATAAGTAGTTTTGTCTTCTATAATAGTTTAAGTTTTCTGTTGCAAAATAAAAAGTACATATGCATATTTTTTTTGCATATGCAACAAAAAAAAAAATTATATAATTACAGTCTCTGTATACTTAAGCGGCGCAAAACTGCTAGCTTATGAATAACGGCTTACATAAACAGTTATTGTTTTTTTGTACGTATTGGTAAACTTTCGAATGGTATTCATTTTGTAAGTTTTAACAACGAAGTAGAAGGTTATGATTCTATACACATTTTTATTTTGATCTAAGAATTTTTAACAAAGAGACACGAAAAACCGTTTACAAAAACCATTAATTTATATGAACGGGTTGTAAAATTTAGTTGTGCATTTACCGTTGTGTTTACTTTTGTTTTTTATTGCAGATAAGAAACTTTAAAAATTTTTTGTATAAATAGGCTTAATAAAAAAGTAACATAAAAAGACGCAACAATGTCAGAGTTTTCTTTTTTTTTAAGTAGTTCTTTTATATTTTGTTTTTTTATATAAAAATATACCAATATTGAACAAAAAATCATGTTCTACAAGATGTGTTGTTTCAGTGGGGTTTGTAACTATATTAAAATACTACATTTTTTAGAGATTATAGAAAAAGGTTACTAGTTAGTCCAAGTTAGTTATGAAACACGCCTTCAATCCATTTTTTCATAATAATGTCTGTTTTAGTTGTCTATGATCAGGGTTTTTTCTTAAATATCTTCGAATATGCGGATTTCACGATTATACTACATATATTTTTATAGTAACGTATAGTCTAGAGTTGTTATGTACGCATAACTTACTACCAATAACACTTTTTTTTTGCGTTTGGAAACAACAAAATTACTTTATAAATGTAACGTTAATGTTCTTGTGTTTTTTTTTCTCGTGTTTTAAATTTTCTTCGCTTATGTGGGTTTTTATTATAATGTAAACAACAATATAGCATAAGAAAATGACTAAAACCGCAAAAGCATGTTGAATATTGTAATTTTAGTATAATAATAAAAAGTATACAATCTATTTTTGCAGTAATATGTAACAATCCTTCTTGTGTCTTACATATAAACATAGCTAACAATAAATTTGAGGGACAAAATAATCAAAAAAATCTTTGATGTGTGCAAATATCCAATTAATTGAGATTCAATGCAAATTAATGACACCCTACAATATTCTAAAGGTTTGTATAAATTTTGCCCTAATTGACGTCAAATTTTCAAATATAAAAATGTGAACATATTGTTTTTTTCGCATCCGCTTTACAAAATACAATAAATGTAAAGGGTATGTTTTTTACTAGTTGTTATATAATTACAACAGGATTTTAACATTGAACTTATAAGTTACACTTTTTTTCAAGAAATGTATTTTTTTTTAAAAATTTAACGTCTTCTTATATATGTTTAATTCATTTTGTATCTAAAAAAAAACATGCAGTATTTTAAATTTGAAGAAATTACACAAAAAAAGTGCAGAACAATAAAAGGCTAAACTTTAACCTTAAAAAAAGGGTGAACTGTAAAAAGTACTTCTGGTCACACTACATAAAATGTATGCGAAGTCTCGTTGTATATCGGCCTAGATGAGTACCACAACTATATTTATCTGTGTTCTTACAACAAAATGTAAGTATTGAAGTAAAGTAAAGTAAGATAATTATTACGTGACAAGTTATACACATAAAAAATATACTATGTGTTTTATTATAGAGGTTTCTTATGCTTTTGTGCGTTTAAATTTTATCTGCTTATATCTAGAAAGGCTTTGAAAAATGTTTGCAGAGATTTCGAAGTCAAATGATGAGGAATTTAAGAAAAATCACAAACAAAAATAAAAACACCGGCACTTTATTATAAAAATTATTACTATGCAAACAAACCAAAAAAAAAACTCATTTACAAAATATAAAGTTTGCATGTAGTTTATTACGATAGTTATGTAGTCTTCTGCAACGTATAAGCGACTTGTTTAATGCACCTCAACATAAGTGTCAATGAAAGCTGTTTTACTAACTAAAAAAAAAAAACGTATTTAAAAGTAAAATCAAATTCATTCACATTTTTGTCTTTTCATCTTTTGGTTCTTAAGTCAATGATATAAAGTCAAGTGAGATTTTAGTCCCTCAAAATCACGAGTAAATGCATTTTTGCAACACTAAGTACCAAAATAGTATATAAACGAAAATTATTCTGCACTTAGAATTGCATTTTTGTTTACAATTTACCACGTTGAAAATTTTGTAGGTATTTTTATTTACTACCGATTAATATTTTTATAGATCAAAAAAAAACTTCACATGGGTTTAAACGAAACTCATAACAAAATTAAGTCTAATATCGCTGTTTACCCTAAAAACTAGTATAAAAACTAAAAGTGTAATCTCATACAACAAGAAAAACCCTTTTAAGCGCATACTAAATACTTATACGAGAATCAGGGCGTATATCTAAAAAATACACTTATAACGGCTACAGTGCAAGCAAAAACAGCCACAAAACGCACCGATGACAGGCTAAGGTGTACAACTCACTAGCGATGCAAGATCATTAATTAACCTGCACTAGAATGAACGCGTCAAGATGGAAATCATGTCAATAACAATAATTAAAAAAAAAAACAGTATACATTGATAACTTAAGTCGTTACAAACAGCGCACATTTAGGTAAACAAGACCTAGGATAAGTATTCATACTTTTTATGGGTTTGTAAAAAAGTATAAAATAATAAATAAATAATGTAAAATTAATATCAATTGTTTTTTAATGCGCTGTAGTTTTAGCAAAGCAATTGAATTATATATAAATCCAAATTAAACGAAGGACAACTGAAGGAACATTTAAAGCTAACAAATTTTTTATATGAATATGATTTTTTTAATATAAATTTATATACAAAGGTATATGTAAATCTTACGATACAACGCTTGTACGAAAAACTTAATTATGCAAACCACATAAAACCTTGCTAAACAAAATGATAGGAAGGGGATGAAAAGAAATAAAACGAAAAATTATTGATTTATGTTGTAATAAAAAAACTGTTCAAATCGAAGGATCATGATATTTTGTAATAGCCTTATCTAATAGAATGTCAAAATTCTACTTATATTATTTATAATTTCTTTAATGATTTAAATGATAATGCGTGGAACAATAGTTTTTTTTTAAATATATATTAATGCAATAAATGACGCTTGTGTATTGTGTAAACTATATATATTAGTTTTAAGAGATGAAATCAATAGGCCTTACGTGCCAGAACCCTCGAATGTGTAATTCTAAACTTAATACCTAATTCGGTTGTCGATTTTTTAACCATGAGATCTTGATAAAATCAACGCGGAAAAAATGAAATATGCTGAGTATCTTACAATTAATATAAAAATCAATTTTTGTAACCAAGCCCACTTTAACGTGCTATTTCTGGCGATGTCTTTTGGAGAAGTATGTTTTCGGATCAGAAAATGTTTTTCCGACATGAAGAAAAGCACCTATAAAAATTGTAAAAGAAAAAGTACAAAATAAAAGAACGTCGTTAAAAAAGAATGTGCTGCAGTACAAAAAATAGTTAATATGGAATATGCAAACACAATAAAAGAAGATAATGAATTTGATGAGATTGATTAATTGAAATAAGTGTAAACATGCATTAAATATAGGTCAATATGCACAAAATGTATTCAGATATTAGCGAAGTTTATATATTGCAGTAATAAATTAAAATTACAGATTTGTCGGCTTTTTAAAACATCGAGTCAGCCTTTACATTCTTTTGATAAAATATTATTAAATCAATTTAATACAACTATTTTATCACATAAAAAGTTAAATTATGGTTTGAAGTGTTCGTTCTTTTAACATCAGACAAATTGCATGATTTAAATATTTTAAGGGTACATTTTGTATACACACAGAGACGACTTTTGCAATTAAGCAAAGCCGGGCCCATGTTTATATTTTTTGCGTTTTTTATGCTAACAAAAAAGAGTGTTAGTGCACTTACAAAGCTAAAATAACAACTATAAACAATCTTAGGTGTTTTTTATATAATTTGTATATAAATATATGTACAAAAAGCACTGGGTGCGGTTGTTCTTAATAAAACAAAAAAAAAAACAAAGCCTTTAATCGTGCCTTGACAGCAATAAGCGAAAAAGACTTTATTTTGTACTTATAAAATAGTTTAACGTTAAATGCGCAAGTTATATATATTGTATTTTGGAACTCCGTTTTAAGTTTTCCGAAACTACGCTTTGTACTGACACAAGTTAATCTGGCCAGGTTAATGTCATCAGTAGGGCCCTCAAAATCCACGGAAGTCCCGAAAAAAATATCTTAAAATTCAATAAAACCTAAAAAAATCATCTTCCGTGTGAAAGCGTGAAACAGCGTTTCACTTTTTTTCTAGCTTTTTTCCTTTTTATAGTGTATATAGTTGATTCCGAAAGTAAATTTCTCTTTCAATTTACTCTTTCCGGAACATTAAAAATAGAAAATGTTCTAGATGAATAAAAAATGATGTCTCATTCGAGCAAATATATTGATTATAGTCTTTCAAATCA
>JAQFYM010002663.1:0-22300 GCA_034694785.1 Agrenia bidenticulata
GACATTTTCTCCTAATTCTCCTAATTTTTTTTGCTTAAATAATGCTTTATTTCTCCTAAAAATTTCGACTTTTTTGCATTTTTAATTTTTTAAAGACACTTTATAATTTTTGAACCCCTCTTTAGAGTAGGACGACATATATATAAATAAATATTCATGTCTTAATAGCTTCTGTGGGGGTCTTGCATAGGCTTTTGCTAACACAAAAACAGTTGAAAGTGATTTTTCACAATTAAAGCATACAGAAAGTGAATACAAAAAATCGTTGTCTAATTTGACGCTTGAAGGTTTTGCTACATAACAAAATAATTTTTCACTTACAAATATTAGATTGAAAAAGTGCTTAGGAATTTTTTGATGCATTTTTATTTCAGTTTCTAATATTTCTCCTAATCCGCCTAATTTTTTTTGCAAGAAATCGTGGATTTCTCCTAAAAAAAGCAAAATTAGGCAAATTAGGCGGACCTCCTAAAATAGAGAGGCCTGGTTATAGCCTATAATGATGCCTTTTATACAATATAATGACTAAAATTGCATAAAAATGACTGTAAAATGCGTTTTGACCGACGCAAACGCTGTATATTTATATTGTGACACGTTTGCGCATATCAAATGTTATGATGGACACTTTAATGACATATGATAAAGATGATTAATGAAATTAATTAATTGGATGATAATACGAATTTTTGTTTGGGATAAATGAAATATATAATTATATAAAGGGAAGCTGTAAATAAATAATCAAGTTTTTAATGCCATCTAAAAAGAAAACAATGGTAAAGGCTGAATCATGTAACAGAATTATGTTGTTTTTTGTATGTATTAAGGTTAAAATCTTTCTATAATAATTATGCATTGATTCAAAACCATATCATATGACCCTACATATTGCTTGCCTACGTTTTGATATTTTTTGTTTGTTGTTCTATTACATGCAAAATTGCGTAGAATTATGTACTACGACCCGTACTAGCTATTTAAAAATGCATATTACTTTCTTCAGTTATTCTTTTGCATATTTAAACATCGTATATGTATTTTTTTGTAACTTTCTGTGCCTTGTAAAGCAAAAAAAAAGAATTTTTGTAATTTTATTTTATTTTTCCGTAAAAAAAATTCTTATTTTGGGTTTTTTAGGATTTGTACCCATTAAATCCTAAAATAAGAAAACCTGGTAGTATTTTCTACAAAAAAATTACATATATTGCTTTCCTACGCAATCACGCTGAATCAGTAAACAATGCAAAATTTAAATCTAAATTTCTTTACAGTAACCTAGGTATATACTAAAAAAAACTATCAGTATCATTGCAGACAGTAATAAAGTTAATAAAAGAATAAAATATTCAGTAATATATTTTTTTACTATTTTATACATATAAATAAATTTTTTTGTCTTTTATATTTTTTTATAAAAAAAACATTGTTGATTCTTAGATTTCAATGATATTTAAGGAAAAAAATTGTAATACATGGCATTTCTAACGCTCTAAATACGCTGACTTTTGCTAAAAGGGCTTTTTTACTTGCATGGAATTAGGTATCGAAACCATAATAATGCTATATATTGCATTTTCATTACATAAACCGGCCTCTAATACATAAAATCTTTTTATTTTTCTGTTTCGTCGCATGCGAAAATGTTTATTACCGTATTTATACTGTCAAAGAAATGTTTCTATATGCGTTTGTATAAAAAAGCTTTTCTTATATCGTTATTATAAGACATTCTAGTGTTTTCTTTTTTTGCAAAAAAATTGTAAATTTTTATTTTTATTTTACTTTTTTTGCGCAAATAGTTATGATCACGCCGGGATTAATAAGTCGATTATGCAGCAAAAAATTCTTAAGCAAAAACAATAGGATTAATCTTACATTCTGTCTGATTCAACAATCTTTGGTCATATATCTTATAATCAAAAAAAGGCAAACACAAAAAAACTGCTTTTAGTTGTAATATTGGTTGCAGATTTTACATAAGTATTACTGCAAAACATTAGCCTTCGGGTATAAATTTCTTTGTTTTAACATATATTTTCTTTTTCATGTCGTATCTGCGCAATGGGGTTTTCGTTATATGCCAAGTTTCTGTTTTATATTTTTTTATATGTTGCTCGCGATATTTTTTTGGTATAATTTATTTCTAAAATCAGAATATCTGTAATCTATGTGATAAGATTGGACAAGCAATTGTTTGTAGTTTTTTACGCATTGATAAACTGCCCAAGTCTGTACTACGTGTTTATTGTTCGACGTATTTCCAAGTTGTTTTGTTGTCTTTATTTTTATTCATTTGTGTTGGTTAAAAATAAAATACTAATCGTTTTTTTGCAACGTAGATGGTGTTACATAAATAGATGTTGGACTGACCGGCATAGACTTATACATTGCACATTTGATCTTTTACGATTCTTTTGCGAAAAAAGTTTTTTACACATAGATTCTGTGATTTTAAAAAATCAAAGATTTAACGAAAAAATCATTATTTAATTTAGTGAATGCATTATAATTTACAAATCAAAGCAAAAAGACGTATATATGTTAAAGGTATAGTGATATTCCCAGTAATGTGATATTTACCTAGGCATTCTTCTATTTTAGGCCATAAAAAAAATGCTTTTGGGTCCTAAAAAAAGAATTCCTAAGTAAAGTTCACATTACAGGGGATATCACTGCACCTTCAACATATTTACATATTAAAAATTGTAAATACCAAAAGAACATAACATTTACTTTAAAACATACATATTTACGGCCTTATAAGCTGCAAATTAGTGTATATTTTTATAGTAGTTTGCAGTTTTAGATACGGATTTACAACCTGTAAAGCATGGAAAAGTTTTTATGTGTTTTTTGTACAGATTATATTTTTTTAAAAGATATGCATAGTATTAGAGTCTTATTTATGCTCTTTAGATAGACCATGTTAAGCCGCAATGGTTGCAATATTGCATATCCTTAATTTTTTATAAGTTTTTTAAAAAAAATAATGTAGGTTTATGCATAAAAATTTGCTATTTACAATAATCATGCTTAACACAAACATATACGTAATTTAATAATTGCAGCTACTTGTTAAAAGTTAAGGTATATTTTTAGCAGTTTTACGGACCAATTATTTTAAAAAATGCTGAATATCGATTTAAATTTATCTCGAGTTACAATATTAATATAGACGGGTTTTTTGTAATTGTCAAACTGGTGCATATATTGGTAAACACATATGGATGAAATTGGTAAAAGAAAAAAAATATGATAGTGTAAAAAATGCAAGTTATTTCAATTACGGCGTAAATGCTTTTTTAGTAAGGTTTTATATACTTTATAGTGATTAAACGTATATTGTAGTGCATTTTATTGTAGTATCTCAGTGGTTGAACTTTGTTGGGCTAAAACACAACAATTTAATTAATATTAATCTATTTTTTTTATTTAAGATAAGGTTGTATGCAAAACTGTACTTTTATAAATCGTAAAATAAAAAACTGTTTTGCACCCTTATTTTGTGTATATTTTACGTATCTTAGAAATAAAATGAAGTTTTTGTTAAAAAAATAGTACCGCATTAAAGTTTTAAGACAAAAGTTATTTTGCACGTGAATAAGTAACACAGATATATATGTAACATTTACTAGATTACCAAAAGTACCAACCAAATGTTTAAATAAATTGCATGAAAGTAAAACCAATCCAGGAAAGATATACTGCTTCTGATATTTTTAGTTTTATAAGTTTTTTAAAAGTTCTTGTAACTTAGAAACATTATAAAAAACTATTCAGCAAAAGAGATCAAATCATCTTATATTATAAAAACTTTTGTATTTTATTAAAAGTGTTTCTTTTTTTAAAAGTGAAAAAAGTTTTAATAAACGTTTTATTCTTGACAAAAATACAAGTTTACTTATTATTTGTTGTCTTTGTTTTTTTTGTACTGTTTACTTATATTGATTCGTTTTTTTTAAGTTGTTTTTTAAATTTGCTGCCTTTAAACGAACCTCGTTTAATCTTAAAAAAAGGGTTTTTAAAAATTGACTGTAATAAAAAAAAAGCGTTTCGGATTTCAAGAGGATTTAGAAATTTAAAAAAAATATACTAATTCATGATGTTATGTACTGTATATGGTTCGTACAAAAAAATAAAGAAAATTTTGAACAAAAAAAACTTTATAACTTAAAAAAAACTACATATTGTCAGTAATAAACACCACAATTATGCAAAATATATAATGTAAAAATACAGTTAAAATTCTGTAAGTTTTTTGTATGTAGATAAGTAAGATATGTCTTAGAAAACACCGACCGTAATTTTTTGCGTAAAACTGTATATATGTATATACAATACATAAATTTCTATAAACAACCTAGTAATATCTTCGACCCAAATTGTTGGGTTTTGCAAGTAGTACAATGTTGATATACTAAAATATCCATCATAGATATTTTATTTTATCTATTTAGAGTTGTCATTCCTCGGGGCCCGGGTTATCCGGGCCTTTGATAATTTGACAAAATACGTGTTTTTATTTTCCGGGTAAAAAACGGGTCCCGAGGTCCTACGTGAAATACAAAGATAATTTAGGCACAGTAGATATATACAAATATGATAAACAAAAAAAGTTGTATTCTAAATATGTTATTTATAAAGTGTAAAAAATTTATTAATATAGCGTTGATATGCTGTTCGAAGCTTTTATTTATTGCATTTTTGCCTTTTGTCTGCAAAATACTTTTTTTTTGAAAATAGTTTTTATAAACGTTAAAATCCGTGTGTTAAAAAATATAATTCATCAGTTATATATAGCAAAAAATATAAAAAAATTGGTATGTAAAAGATACACAAAAACAATTTTTGTGACGTTGTTGTCAATCTTAACCCTTTTTATTATTGTGGCACTCTCAGCGCAGTTTCAATGGCAGTATTCCATCTTAAGTGTATAGTATCCATAATTAAACAAAGACAATTACCAAATGTATGTAAATATAGTTCAATTTAGTTAAACCATAGTATTACACGGAAACGTTGGATTGCAATAGAATTTTTTTAAAAAACGACGAAATTGTCTTTTAAAAATACAACAGTATTTTAATCAAATAAAAATCGCCCTATCCTTACCTCGGCAGGTGTTTTAGTGGGCGTAAAATCACATGCAGTAGTTTTATGACTATGCTACACGCTGTCTTTTTTTTTGTACTCTTTTTTGAGTATTATCTTACGTACAACTGTTTAACTTTAAGATGAAAGCGACTCTTTAAAAAATTTCTATCTGCCGTATATAAAAAAAACCGTATAATTTTCTAAACAAGAATATAATAATACAACAGCAAATTTAATACCGTCCAAAGGTTTAGAACCCGTTTTTTTTTGCATATTGTGATTTCTTTTTAACCCACGGAGTGATCCAGGGCCCCGGGAAACTGAAGAATGTCAAAACTGTTCCCCGGTTTAAATCAGCCTTAGGGAAAAACAACCCTACTTGAATGCCAAAAAGCAATAATAATACGGTTAATACTTCTTTTTTGGGCTCAATTGTCAACAGCGGGCTTTACCGACTTTTTCGAAACATAGTGGTACCAGCGGCGTAGCCAGGAATTTTGAAAGGTAGGGTAGTCTCTATTTTATTTTGAAAAAACGCTTAAAAACATATTTGCAAATTGTACATATGTTTATTGTGTATTTTTGTGAAAATTGTCTTTTATTTTTTTTATTCAGTTTTATTTTTAAAAAAACCTCTGCACTAAGGGGCCATTCGGAAACTTTTCTATGAATTTTTCAGGCCAAAATAAGGGGTAAAAAATTACATTGGAAAAAATAATTCCATTGGATTTTTTTTTAGTGTCAAATATTGATTTTCCTATGGGAAAATTTTTTTTTCAGTGGAATAAAATATTTCCAAGGTAAGCTACCTTAAACATTTTTTTTCATTGGAAAAAAATAATACAAAATTCCATTGGAAATTTTCCATTAGAAAATTTGCCGAATGGCCCTTAAAAAGACCCCCTTCAAATTTAGTCGCAAAATATTTTTGGAAGAGGGGGTTTGTCACTCCTGCCCCCCCTCCCTGGCTACGCTCCTGAGTGGTAAACCAACATTTAAAAGTCCCGTAAGTTCTTTTAATTATATTTTTGTTCTTTCGAACTCCATCTTTTTTTTACTGTAAATTGTCATTGTTTTCTGAGTATCGCTATAAAAACATATCTTAGATTCGCCACAAAATGAGGCTTTTTCTTGGCAGAAATACATGGCCTTATACTTTTTTTAGTGGTACATTGTATCTTCGCAAAATATAAGCAAAAAAGATTGCAGATTTAAGCTTTGTTGAGTCTTAATTTAAGTTACATCAATTGCAAATAATGTATAGATTTATGTATTTTTATTAAGATTTACGGCGCCAAATATTGGATGTCTACAAGTATATCACATTTTTTATCTACTGTTAAAGGTATCCGGAAATCATCAATAATAACCCCTATCAGGTTAGGATTTCACAAAACGAGTATTGAGTTTTCGGGTCCCACTTCATAGAAAACGATTTTAAACCGAACTAAGTTTTAAGTCTAACATTTGCAATATTTTTGTTCCCACTATAGTAATTTTTTTTTCACTACGTTTAAAAACAAAAAACCGCATTTAAAAATGTTCATTTAAAAAAAAGTTACATTATTTAAAAAGCATGGTTACATAAAATATTGAAGTAACCGATTTGTTTTTTTTTATATTTGGCTTTTTAATACACAATAGCGCATTAAAAAATGTGGATCTAAAAAAACGAATTCAACTTACAATAAAAAACGAAATTAAAACAAGATACTTTGATATTGTATACTTAGAAAAGACACAATGCCAACAAAACTTTTTTTTTGAAAAATTGCTGTAATATGTATTTTAAAAAATTATATATAAAAGTATAAAAACAACCCTGTAACAATTATGTTGGGTTTTTAATATTTGATGTATTGATAAGCGTTTAACAAGCGGGGTAAGATTACGTTATTTAATACACATTTAAATACTATAGTTAAAAAAATCTGCTGCAAAAATAATGGTAAAACTTGCTGCCTTTTGGATGAAAAATTCTTTTATGCTGTAGAAAACGTGAACTTTTTATAATAAAGCTCAAGAAAAAACTATTTTTATATCTAAAGGATCGTCGTCTTTCTATCAAATTATAAATCTTTTTACATAGTACACCGGTGTTCATATAAAAAGTTACAAATTTACGCGAATGTATTGTCAAAAAAAAACAGTTTATGTCATTTATGCATAAAAAACAGAAAATGCACATCAGTATATTTTTCATGCAGATTTTTTGTTGTTATTATAAGAAAGGTTGTATTTATAATTTAAATTTAAACCCAAAAAATACAAAGATTCTTTGTTGCAAAAATTACAAAAACTATTTTTTTTTATTACATTGGTTAACTTTTTGCGCTCTTCTTATTTTGCAAAAATAAAACTGCAGATATGTGCATCATATGCATAATATTCCAGAAACTTACATAGGTACAGTGAAACCTTATATAAATAAAAGAAAAGTAATAAATACAACATTAATCTTCTAGATCGTATATAAAATATGTTCATGGTATATTTTTCTTTGTAACACGATAAATCGCGCATTCTGATAGATAGAATCAAAAGTTTTAAAAAACATTATAAGCAATCACAATCTATTAAAAACCCTGTAACTAGTTTAATTCGCCATTTCAATTGGCTTAAATATATTTTTTCTAAGCATATTTTACATTACAGTATTTTCAAACAAATTTTTCATTTAAGAGAGGTTATGATTATGAGAGGGTTCACTTTACATATAAATTATTCTGTTTTTGTCGTCTTAAAACATACGAATAACTATTCTAGCGGCAAAAAAACATTCTTTGATCCAAAAAAAAGAATTATGCAACATAATGCGCATGTTCCAAAATACAAATTGGCCAAAAATAATTATTTATGAACGCCTGTTTTCAAAAATTTGTTTCGTACTGTATAAAGTACTTGGAGGTTGTATATATGTAGCATAACGTAATACAAACAAGTCTTTAAATTTTACTGAATAAATTTTAGTGATAAGCGAACTTATCTAATACAATGTTTTACGAATTATAAAATACGAGTTGAGCATTCATAGCGTAATTCCAATAGCATTAAAAGCGCAGTTTTGCCGTTTAGCACTACAAAATTGACAAAAAGCCATATGTCTAAGTTTAGAAAACTGTACTTATAAAACTTCGATTAAGGTTCATACTATCCACACAAACCTTTTGAATATAGAAGAATATCCCTGACTATAAAGTTTAGGATTTTACAGCTGATTTAAAAGTAAGTTACTTGCTTCTAAAATTATGCAGCCTTCTTTTTTTTTAGAGATAAAAGTTACTTCACATCTAAAAAAAACGACAACATCAAATTTATTGCATATATCTCAGAGACCTAAAATTATATATTGTTTTATAGCCGGTTTGTACTTTTTTAAAACATTAAATACTAAATGATATTACTAATACAAAGGGGTGCGTTTTTTACGACCCTATACACCGCACAAAAATTTGCGAAAAATTATTATAATTGAATTCTTGATATCGCAAATAGAATCTAGGTATACAATATAAATACTGACAACATTTTAATATTGATTATATATATTTTCTGCTGGATTAAAACTTGCTGTTCAGCTTATATTAAATTGTTTTGTAAATTAATTAAACAAATGAAAAAAATTGAAATGATATCATTGATAAAAACATTGATATAAATTTTGGGTCGTATTTTTTACAAAAATAAGGTAAAAATTGAACATTACATGAGTGAAAAAATTCCCAAAAAAGCAAACCAAAATTAGAAATTATCAGAAAAAAACCAAAGAATAGCGCGGTACCGATTTATCTAAGAGTTCCTTGGCAATAAAATTTTAAGTTGACATGTCTACTGTTTGTGATAAGTATGAAGCATTCGGATGAGTTGACTGAAATTAAAAGCGATGAAATTATATTGACTGAATGTTATTTAAATACTAGTTGTGATACAAATTATGCTGTTATTAATTACTTTATGTTACAAAAAAAGATATATGCGTAAAAAGGAGCTGCAATGCTATTGAAACAAAATTAAAACTTGCAAATACATATAAATAAAAGGTTTCGTCCTGCTGTGTTAACATCTGTCTATACTTCATACGGCAATTCAAAAAGCGAAATAATATATAGTTTGGCTCGACTTATGGCAAATGTAAATCGGCAGATATTTATGGTATTTAATATTATGTTGTAATGTGAATACCAGAGCTTCATGGATATGGCAAAAATGATATATTCAATCTTGACGGGACCGGAATCATAATTTAAAAATATGGGCACACCCCATACTTTATTAAAAATAAAGACGAAAGGCGAGACACAAAACCCAATAGAACAAGATTAACGCCTATTCAGGGTTCAATAAATATGGAGAGGAACTACCGCCTATGATAGTTGGGAAAGCGCTAATCGAGAGCATTCGAACACATTGGGCTTGATGTTTTGCATATTTTTTATGATTATAATGAACGTTTTTGGGTGACAAAGATAAGTGTGGTGCAAATTACCTATATATTATAAATACTAACCTTAAATTAGCCAAACGAAATATTGCATTAATAATAGATAATAATTCTGGTCATAATATCATAGCCCCTATACACATCAAACTTATACGATTACCGCTTAACTAGGGCTGGGCCGAACCCGGATTCCGACACACTTTTTGCGACTTTCAATCCGGGTCCATGTTAGCGGAGCACTTTTATGAGCCAAAAAATTATGCAAAAAACGTTTATAACCGCTTGTAAAAATTTTTCCGGCAGTGGTGTATCATATTAACGTTAATACAATATACCAATATATATTTTTGTATTTACTTTGTATATATTTTTCAACTAAAAATTTGTAGCCTGAGTCCTACCGGGCCGGATGTCCATACCGGAAACCCGGAAAAAAGTCCGGGTCCGGGTCAGTGTTACACCTAACAGCACATCAGTGCTCCGCACACTAGATTTGCACATTATTTCTGTGGTTACGCGAAAATATAAGTCGTTTTTATCATTGATTATTATAAATGAATTCTTTGCTACAAAAGTGAATTAAGGGTGATTTTTAGAAAATTTTCACTGTTTGATGTTTGTTAATGGATACTTGAAGCTGTTAAAAGCGTAAAAAGAAGTACTGTTATGAATTGCTTTGCTTACCTTTTATTCAATGATAACCCTGGAACCAAAAAAAGTAAACGACCCCAGCATAAATCAATTATCACAAGATGAAGACCTAGAAGTATGGTGTGGTGAACAAAAGAAAAGTGAAAGTCTATCTGACAATAAAAGTAATAATGATGTTTTATTTAAAATTGAAGATATTTTAGATTTGATTGAGCAAACTACACATAATGTTGATATGGAATATCATCTGCACTACATACGGCATTTTTGTTACGCAAGAATCTGCTCCTGCTCAACTTGCGTTTATAAATTTTGAATACGAATACTTAAGAAGCAAAAATATATAATAATTATTATATTTGCCATTATAAATCTATTTTTAAAAAAAAAGAAAATAAAAAAGCATCTTTACAGAACGGTTTATTCGTTCATAATAGTTTTATTGCAAACGAACAGTCAATATAAAAATTATAGAAACTTTTTGCTATGTTTAAGTTGGTTTTAAATGATTAATATAAGATGTCGTAAATTTGAACAAAATCTAATTTTTAGACAAGGGTTTGTGCAATGTGCTGCCCCCGTGTAAATTATTATTTTTTGGTTAGATTATAAAATTGTATTTTGGCCGTAGTCGGGCTAAATATTATATGGAATGCAGGTTTTCAATGTAATTTGTTCTTTTGAAATTGTGGTATTTAAAAATGACGCTTTAAACAAAAAACAGTTATTTGCTGAGGAAAATGCTGTTCAAGACATTTTAAAAATATTTTAAAGACTGGATGTATATGGATTCACTACCTATATATATATTGTGTTTTACGCTGACTTTTTTGCATAAAACACCCTCAAACTCTTTTTCGCCCGGCCACCCGCAGAAAAAAATACGTATTTCTTGTACAAGGGGTACCTCATTGGGGTCTAAAAAGATAATGTGTTTATTAGAAACGTAACAATAATATGTTTATAGATATATTATGATATTATTACAAGGTTTTCATGTCCATACTGCATTTTTTATGCCAATTTTGTATTTTTTCATATCCATTATGTGTCTATTAATTCAATTTCGCATTTTGACAGCTTAATGTCGTCTTTTGTATAAAAAAAGGAATAAATATTGTTATGTAAAAGTTGTAAAACAAAATGAAATATCTGATATGAAAACGTTTTATTAACATGTAAATTTTATACATTATTTCAAAATCAACAGATTTATTAAATGCATAAATTTTCAAAACTTGCATACTTATTTGAACTTTTGCATAACAATATGTTTAGGCTTCGGGTATTTGAACAAAAGACGAAATTGAAATGACAAAAGACAAAAGACAAAATTGAATAAATAATTGCGAATTTGAAATGAAAAAATACGAAATTGGCATGATAAAATGCGAACAGACATGAAAAACCTATATGTCATAAATTATTATCAACATACTATGTCAAAAATATATTATAGAGGGACGGCGATATATCTTTTCTATCATTAAATGCCCTTCAACTTTTAATACAGACCTTAATTGCACAAAAAAATACTTAAACTCGAATCAGCAAACTAGCGAGTTTTCGAGTTTTGGAGCGAGTTGTCATGTAAAAAATATGCAAGAGTAACCGATTTTATTGATTTCGAGTTAACTTGACTAAAATCTCTACCGGTTTCTCAATCAAACTAAAGGATTTTAGTAATCAAGTAAACCCTTTTTTAATTAATATGAACTTTTTTTGCAATCTAAATGAATTTTTTTGCAATAAATACGAATTATATTGCAACTAACAAGATTTTTTTTGCAATCAAAATCAATCTTTAGTGCATTGCTGCCAATAAAGATTATGCGTTTTTTTGCTTTTTTATACTATTTTCTAGGCAATTTGGTACATCCTTGTCTTAATTTGTATCAGAAAGACACCTAAAAGACGTAAACTATTTTTTATTCAAAAAAAATGGTATAAAAAAAACAAAGCAAAATTTTTATTGCTCAAAAAATACTTTTAATTTCAGTTAGATGCAAAAATAACGTTTATTGGCGTAAGAAGACATATTGTTTATATTAAAAATTCCTATTGAATGCAAAAAAAGTTCACTTGATTGCGAAAATGATTTTTTTTAATTTTAAAACCTGGTAATTAGGGTTAAAAATAAATGCTACTTTGTATAATTTAGCGAATTTACACAGTTTTTCTACTAAATATCTTTGTTATAGTAGTTCTTTAACATCAAAAGTAATGCTTATAATAATGTGAGGAATTAAATTATTTATTATAAAAAAATATGATATTAAAGTACTTAAATCAACTTTTTTAAAGTTTTATAATCATTAGGGCCTAGAGATTTGCCGGGTTTTTTTTCGTAAAGCTGCAATGGCCGTTAAAATTGCCGGTATTTTTTTATATTTTTAATGCGTACTTAATGGCTATAAATATCAGCAAAAAATTACTTTGATTTAGTTGGTGCTACCGATAATCAAGATGTAGGTTTACATGCTAAAAATACTTAAAACAAAAAGTAATTTTTCATATAGACGCATTATAACCAACGCAAAATTTTTCTCGTAAAAGACAACGTAAAATAAAATTTTATGAAATTCGTTTTTTAAAAGCTCATTGGGAGAGCCATATATTAACTAATATTTAGAAAGTTTTGTACACTTCAATTTTTTTATTTTATATAGTAACATGTCTAATTTCAATATAGTTTTTCGACATTCAATCCCTGCTTTAGGCATATTAAAGTTCAAAAAAAATATAAATTTATTTAAAAATGTTAGTAAAAGGTATCTCTTTGTATTATTTCGTTGATTTGTATATTTTTTATTGTAATCGGAGTTCTGTAAGTATTTTAAATACAGTTTATAAGCAGTTAAATATTTTTTTGTGTTCTAAATAAAAAATAAAAAAGTTAATTTGAACGAATTAATAACATTTTTTGTTACTAAAATACAATTTTGGCTAATTGCCGGCAAATGCCGGCTTTTTTCTAGAAACCTTCGGTTTGCCGGGTTTTTCAATTTTAGCCGGCTACCGGCATGTATCCGGGCTCTAAGTATCGTTATTATTTTGCGATTACAGAGATAAATATTGTGTTATTTTTTGTTAAAATAAACTATTATTTTCGAAAATGAAAAGAAAAAAGAATTTATTTGTCATAATACCTTTAGAAAAAATTACAGACTATATATAAGAGTGTTTAAAGGTGCTACTACTGCCATAAAATATTATCTAATGGCCATTCTAAACTTAAAACATAAATATACGCATTTTAAAAAAATCTAATAGGATTAACACTGTTATAAAAAGTTTAAAAAAATTAATGCGTTCATTTTTCATTTTAGATTTTTTGCATTGAAAAGACTTATTTATATCGATGTTTATACGTCTAAACAATAAAATATGCTGTCTAGACATGAAATTGGCTAATTAAGTTACGATTAATGAATGATTTATGTTATATTTATGTACGTATAGCAATAAAACATCGTATTAATTTGTTGTATTTATTATTTGTACGAATCACATAATCGTGTTCGCTTTTTTATTGTCTTGATAATTTACCACAGATATGGGTCTTTTTAATAAAGGAGTGAAAATAATTAGAGATATGAGTTTATTACAATCAAAGATTAATCATGCTAAATTAACAGAAAAATAGTGCCTAGCTACTTTCCAATTTTTTAATTTTTTTAAAAAGCTAGGCAAATAAAAAAGGGAAATAATTTTAATTTAAGGCGCATTTGCTCATCTTCTTTTAACTAATAAGTAGTTAGCCAAAGAATATATAAACTTAAAGTATTAAAATTGGTATAACGTATATGTTATTTCAATATTAAGACGACACGTAACATATTTAAGAATTTTTGTACAATAAAAAGTTTTATTTTTTATAATATTTACGCAAAATTAATCTAATTATAGAATGTTTTGTTAGGATGTTTACAGAAACTTTATATAATAGATAAGGTAAGCTATTTTTCAAACGGTTTTTTACACGTTTTTACTCTTATATTTTTTACATTTACACTACTTTTAGATTTTTTACACTTAATACTTTTTTTAGCTAGATTGACTGTTACAAATACATTTTCAAAACAAATAGAATTTTTAATATCGATATTCGTAGTTAACTTGCATGATTAAAATCTTAAAAATTGTTTCTTTTACAAAGAAGTCTTTCTTTATTAACTATTTTGTTGATTTTAGATACACAAGTACTATGAAGACACTGGACAACGTTAATTTTTTTCGTTATTGTAGAATCACGAACTAGTTGTATTATATGTATTTTTATGCATTTTTATCACCAGTGTAAAATTAAATAATTTGGTGTAAATTTAATAATTGGGGTGTAGGATTAATATTTATCCTGATAAATAATAAATAATTAGAAAATTTTTTTCTTAAAAAGCTTTTTTAAATGACATAATAACAGTCATAGACCTTTACTAATATTTTCTCTGCATTTATTCGAAAGAAAAGCCCCGCAAAGGCATTTTTTTTTGTATTTCATAAATTTGTAGAGTTAAACCACCGAAGAATTTTTATATTTGTTGAAAGCAAAGGATACTCAGAACATAAATAATATATATTATAAAAAATAAAGATTATTAACTAGATACTCTTTCTGTAAATATTTAAACCCTTTTATATTGATTTTTATTTATTAACCTGTAAGTAATTCACACCATCTGCAAAAATATATTTTATAAATCTATATTTAATCTTCAAACTTCAAATCTAAACATCCACTAGTTTTTATATTCATTATTTTACACATATAGCATGTTGTGCTTTATTTAATTTTCTAAAAACATACAATGTCAATATAAAACCCACATTAACATCCTATTATCACACTATAAACATCTTTCCTATCCTTTCAATTATCGTCCAATACTTCTTCCATCCATGCACAAATTTAATCTATTACATAAACAAAGGTGACAACCCGGAAATAATCCTGAAACACATATTACAACAAAGAAAGATGCAATCACCTTTTAATTTTTTAAACATGAAATTACACGCGCTTTTACCAATGTTATTTGGTTTTATTTATAATTATGTATGTGACTGCAAGAAGAATGAGGAGCAGTGTTTTAGTGCTTGCTTGAACAAATTGCAGCCTCAAATTATGATTGTTGATAAGAAGATAAATACAACTCCCAAGACACCAAGGCAGTTCTTTCATGACAACCATTTTACGACTTGTACAGCTAGTTCAACCACATTGAAACCTCCGATAAATGACTTAGGCAAGCGCCTTCTTAGTTTATCTCACATCAGTAAAAGCAAAAGTTTACAAAGTGCTTTCCCAGTAGAAACACATCAGTTAAAGAGAGGCGAGGCCCTTTCTAGTATCATGGTTCGCAGGATTTTAGAAACACAGTTGATGAGGGAACCACAGTTGATGAGGGAACCGCCTAAACAAAGTGTCAAAAAAATTACTAATCTCAAAAATATTCCAGTCACAAAACACAAAAAGTTCACGTCATCCGTGGATGTTTGCAAGCTGATTAAATTTGTGAATGGATTTGAGCTGAGTCTTCCCATGAGTGCCAAGGACAAAAAGGCCAAAATACAAAAGTTAAAGGATGAGCTCTACAAATATTATAAATTGGATCCTGGGAAATGTGAACCTGATGCCCCTGTTATAAATTTAGGAACCACGAAATTAACGATCACAAGATATATTACGAGAAGTAAGCAAACCACAAAAAAACAACCACGTTATCTTGGTGATATAAGCTATTCAACAAAATTTGAACTAACAACTTATGAGGATGACACAACAACCATAGTTACTGAATATCCGCACACAAAATGGATCACAATTACTGAATCATACACTGTGAGAGGAGAACCAAGAATATCATATATTAGAGAAGATAAGCCCCTTTACTCGCTTAAAACAACAATAGTTGAAGAGTTTACTACGTTCAAAAACACTTATTTGATTTATGAAGCGCCAAGGACCTCTTATATAACAACAACAGAATATTTTACAATCACGCCAAAAGAGGAAATTTATATAACACAAAGACATAATAAAAAGGGTAAAATGAGGATAGATGAAGCTAGACGTAATGAATACTATGATAATGAATGCAATGATAATGAATATTATGAAAATGAATATTTTCGAAATGAGATTGAGGAAAATACATCTCCAGTTGTAGATGAAGAACAGAATTTACATGGAAGATTTATTAAAATTGCTATGGGAAGAGACATAGAGCCAGAAGAAACAGAAATTAATAAAGAAGAGATAGGCGAAAGCGTGAAGACAGAAAACTTTACTAAATTGTGTACCAAGAGAATAACAGATACAAAAACCACAACAAAAACAGAAACAGTAAAAACAACACAGGTGAAAACGATGACATCAACCGAACACTCAAATGTAAAACAAACATCTTTTACAACAGATACACATACTGCTACGTCATTAAAAATACTCACTCAGACTCAAACTATTGAAAATCAAATAATAACAGTGGAAGTTAAGCCAGAAAGAGAAATAAAGATCATACACCCAATCATAAAAATAATAACAGAAGACGGAACAAGCGCGGGTAGGGAAAAAGAAATATTTTGTGCACCTATAATAGGAGAAATACAAGAATTTGTTACAAAGGCAGAAATAATTCCGGATAAAAAGACTACAATTATGCCAGAAAGTATAATATCAGGGGCCAGTCAAAGTTCATCTAATAAATCATGTATCACATATCAGGAAACACATTTACTAGGCCCGAGTAATATTACATCCACAAGCAGTATACCCGAGAGCTCATACCAAATTATAAATACAACTGTCGCCCCAGACATTATTGAAAAAAGTATACATGAATTAGAAAGATTGAGATCTGAAAACCATGATTTACAAATAAAATTATTTGAGAATGAAAGTAGCGAAAGAAGGAAAATAGAAAGTGAATATAATGAACAAAAGAAGGATATAATAAATTATAAAAGAAGACTCGAAGAAATGATTGTGCAGAACCAAGAAAATGAAAGACATAATAAATATAACGGTATAGTAAATGAAAATGGAATTAAAAATAGTTCAATGAAATACGCCCAATCTTTTATATCAGGCAGTAGCAGCAGTATAAATTCAACAAGCGTCAACTCACTAACTAGTACAAGGGAAATATCAAGTTCGGTTGTTTGCAGCACAATAGAATCATATATAATGGAAAAGAATGATAGGGAAAAAATGCCTAGTAAAATGAAAGAGAAAAACATGCATAATTTCTTGCCTAATGAGGAACAAAAAAATAAAAAAGATGACAAAGGCATTTTTAGGAAATTAGTTGAAAAGGGGCAAGAATTGATCTATGGCACGGATACAAGTACATCTACGGCAACAGAGAAAAAACATAAGAAGCATTTGGATACAAAGGAATTAAAAGATAAACTGACTGTAAGCGAATCAGGCGGATACACCGAAAAGAAGAACTATCTCGAAAAAACAAGTTTGGATCCTGATGTATTTACAATAAGCCCAATTACTAAACTGAAGTATGATATATCGATAATAAGCAATGAACCAATAATAAGCAATGAACCAAGTATAAGTAATGTATCAATAATAAGCAATGAACCAATATCTACACAAGGACAACTGGCATCAAAGGAAATGGACGATATAGTTACAGAAACAAAAATCGTATATATTACAACGCATGTAAAAAGCAAAGAGAAATTGTCAAAGAGTTTATCAACAATTATCACTGATATAGATAGTACTAATGTAAAAGAAGACCAGAAACCACATAAGGAAATATCCACAGATAGCCTAAGTAAAGAATCTGTAAGATCCATTAAAGATTCAGCAGGAGAAAATAAAGATAGCATTAAGGAAATATCGCGAAATAGTACACGCAAAGAATCTGTAAGATCTACTAAAGAATTTGCAGGAGATTATAAAGATAGCATAATTACTGACATATCAAGTATAATTAATGTAATACCATTTACAACTAAAATACCTGATATCAAGGATAATATACAACCAAGCACGATAAAACCAAAGACGCCTGAAACAAATATCAAAAAAGAAGATAAATTAACAGTATCATCTATTAAACCAACAGAAAATATAAATAAAAGTGCGGATAAAAATTCCCGCCAAGCGTACTCCGAAGATGATACAATTTTAAAGGATTACCCTGGACTGGAATCTATGGATACACCCTCATTATTAAAACTTAAAAGCCTCCTTGAAGAAGGCGAGAAAGATGAAGGTAAAATAAATGACAAGAGTCAATGGGAAGATGAATTGAAAAGATTTATGGAAGAACACTCCGTTCATATAGTAAAAAGTGAAAATAAGGAAACCAGTGGACTAACAAAACCCGATGACATTGTAGGAAAAAGTACAAATATTGAAACCAGTGAACTAACAAAACCCGAGCACATAATAAGCACAGGGATAAAAGAACAGGAAATGGCAAATGATTATAAAACTAGCACTGAATTAAATACCAAGACAATAACATTCACTACTAAGTTAAAAGCAGATACAATAACTGAATATAAAACTGAAGAAAAAATAAGCACATCTATACTCACCACAGAAATAAAACCAGATAAAATCACGGAATATAAAACAAAGGTTGAATCACAAATAAGCACACAAATTATAACCACGCAACTAAACCCTGAAACAAAAAAAATAACAGAAGCAAAAATAAGCACAGCTATATCTATATCCAGTCCTAGTCCTGAAATAATTACAGAATATAAAACCACAACAGATTATAGTGTAAGCACGTCCATAATAACCAAAACAGTAGAATCTAAAAATATCGGAGATACAGAATTCATTCAAGATAATATAACAGGGGCATCCAGTAGAGCTTCACAAGATAATGAAGCCATTTCCAAGTATTTAGATATTCTGACTTATAATAGTGATATACCAGCAAATAGAATTTCAACGACAGGTGATATTGCCAGAGAAAATAGTGTAGAAGAGTTATTGAAAACAAAAAATATTACCTCAGAAACGGAAAGTGATAAACCAACACGATACCAAACTACAACAATAGATACAAGTATAGCAGAACAAAAAAAGTATGACAAAAATACTAAAACAAGAAAAAGAAAAACAGTGACAAACACAATATATTTTAAACCAGATAGCATAGAGAGTAGTATACTTAGAACTGTATCAGTACCGGAAACAAATTCATCAATAAGTTGCACGATTGAAAGCTCAACTATTTTAAACACCTAATATATCCTCCAGTATGAATTATGGCATTAACACATGGTTGATAGATGTGATACATATATTGTAGAAAGATTGTGTTGATCAATATATCTCTAATATAAATAAATACTGTTTAATAATTAGATTTTACTAAAATTAAAGGAAAAAAAAAAAACAAAAATTATGCATATTAAGTTAAAAAATATCACATTTTTTCTGTTGTATCACATGAAGGACCCGCCTTTATAGCATTTAAACTAACTTTTTTGCAACCCTACAGAATCCATAAAATCTTTCTCTACCCTTACTCGATGTTATGTAACTTTATAGGATCTAAACACAGTTACCTAAAAGTTTTTCCCGTTTAAATAAAAATATATCTTCAATATGTCCTTCCAATATGAACCATGAGAATACGTATGAAGATGAGTGTATAAAGGGTTTTTTTGTACAGCAAATATTTTATAGATACTGTTATGAGTATACATTTTTTCATTACCGTTATTCGCCCTTTTAGGTAAAAGTTATAAAAATTCGGACCTTATTTTCGAGACTTTTTTCTGCCACATATCAACTAATAATTAGGGCAAGTCAATTGCATTTTATTAAGCTTAAATGTAGAGAAAGTGCATTAACAACAGTATTTTACTTTTAAATGCATTTTTTCATGCATTTATTTTTTAAAAACCCGGCGCAAATGCAAAAAGAATAGTTAACATATTAAAAAAATAGTTATGGTTATTGTGGACACACATAATTACGCTTTCATTTGCGTTCGATATATTTTAAACCATCAAAATGTCTACAAAAAAAGTATAATCGCATTTTTTGCATTTAGTCTTATTTTAGGCGCATTTTTTTGTATTTTTTTCCTGCAAATGTGACTTGCCTTATCTATAATACCGATTTCAGTTGGTTTTAATATGCAATATTATTACATATAAATAGGCCTTGTATAATCGACCGGAAAAAAAACCCGGTTGATTTCTAGAAAAAAAAATAAATACAATTTTAGATAAGATAAAATTATTAATATACAGTTTCATGTAAATCATTTTTTTTGGTCACATGTAATGACCAGACGGCCACTAAGAGAATACATTTCTGTTCAAAATCTAATAAATACAAATCCCGAAATTGAAATAATAGAGTTCCAGCTCTATTGTAAATTATGCGATCATTTCTTTGATTTTGAACCTGTTAATGGCGTGAGTAATATAAAAAGACACGTAGAAACAAAATTTCACAAAAAGAGATTAACTATTAATAACAACAAAAATGGGATTTGCAAACACACCTCTTTCGAAAATCAAGAAAAAGATAACACCAATTTTGTAAATTTAAGAGCTAAAATGAATTACCCAATAAACGATGTTGATGATCCACAGTTTAAACATTTTTTTCAAGATGATTTAGGATTTCCGCTTTTTTCAAGTTCATTCTACCGCCAAAAGACTATCCCCAGTTTTTTTAAATCTAAATATACCGATTTAAAAAGCAAATTTGATAATAAAAAATTTTGCATTATTGTGGATGGTACTACTGATTCTGACAAAAATACGTGGTTAATACAATAATTGTATGTTTATGTGAAAAATTTTAAGAACCTGAGTCGTATTTACTTAATTGTGTCAAGGTAGAACAAAGTAAGAAGAAAATTATTTTGATGTGTTATTATTAGGGCTCCAACTATTGAAGGCTCCTTCAAACGCCTTCACTAATATAACTAAATTGCATTTATATTGAATTTATATTGCATAATATAAGCAAAAAATAATCATAAAAAGGAGCATAAATGTTTAAATTTACGATAATACTAGCATGGTTTGTAAATCAAAGTATTACCTGTGTATAATACTTGTATATTTAGGCTTTTAAAGCCTAAAGTTTAATTTGAGGCTAGGTTCGCATTTAATCTGACAACAGAATACATATAACCATTTATTACACTTACAATATGGCTATTTATACTTTTAAATACTAGGTGGTGTTATTATTATATATTAAAGATATTTTTATTTTATTTTGTATGCTTCATACAGCCATTCACTTTACAAAATTAATTTCATATTAAACTAGGCATATACAAAAAAAGAGCCCGCTAAATCGTTTTAATACCTTTTTTATTAGCGGCACAACAATTTTTAGGCCACTGACAGCTTTTTATATTAATTATTTAAGAGGCAAACTTGTTTTATTTAATTTTGTTCGAATAAACACTTTACAGACTCTTGTAGTTTTTTTTTTAATGTAAGAAATATATTCGCCTTCATTTATGAAGGCTGATTTTGCTTTAATTCTGGCTATATTTGCATTTGCCTTCAATCGCCTTCTATTTGCCTTCATTTATGAAGGCGTTTGAATTTTCCGTGACCGTTCAGAATGTCCCGGTTCAGAATGTCCCGGTTCATAATGTCCCGGTTCATAATGTCCCGGTTCATAATGTCCCGGTTCAAAATGTCCCGGTTCAAAATGTCCCGGTTCATAATGTCCCGGTTAAAAACGTCCCGGTGTCAAAAATTTTCAAGTAAAAAAATTCCGATAAAAAAAAATTCTGATAAAAAAAATTCTTATTGAAAAAAGATTATAATTTTACAAAAAATTAAATTAAATTTTTCAGTAAGAATTTTTTTTGTTCGGAATTTTTTTCTAACATTTTTTTACTGGAATTTGTTTTTTAACAATAATTTTTTTTAAATAAGATTTTTTTGTTATCAGATATTTTTTTATTTGAAAATTCTTGACACCGGGAAGTTTTGAACCGGACATTTTGAACCGGGACATTATGAACCGGGACATTATGAACCGGGACATTTTGATCCGGGACATTATGAACCGGGACATTATGAACCGGGACATTATGAACCGGGACATTATGAACCGGGACATTATGAACC
>JAQFYM010002664.1:0-22294 GCA_034694785.1 Agrenia bidenticulata
ACTGGTAACAAAGAATGTAAAATATGCACATACATGTTTTTCTATTTATTTTTGCCAGTTTTAAGTGTGAAATGTTTTTTTTTTTGTTTCTTGTGTATAAAATCAGAAATATATGCATTTTTTAAATATATTTTAATCTAAAAAAAAGCTTTTATTATTTTTTATATTAATTAATAAAAAATATTACAGCACAGAAAATGTATTGATGCCAACCATTATTTGTATGCGATTGAATATAAATTCGTGACAGGGAGTTTTTTTCTATAGTTTCGAAAAATTTAAGGAAGAAAACCAATGGATCTAAAGCACCGATGCAATGCGGTGATTCAATACGTATCTATTGCTCATAATATAGAACAAAAACTTCTTATATGAATTTTCCCATTTCAAATAACACTAAATCATTAAGACTCATATGAGCATTGAATAGACTGCATTAAACATTTGTGGTACAGTTCATATATATATTTCTATGATTTCGTTATTTGCATTTGCATTTTAAAGACATTATATTGAAAAAAATTACAGTAATAATAAGAGAAAAACTTTTATTTTGTAAAAATAGTTGTATTTTACTACAAAAAGATTTTTATTTTTATTTTTTCGTAAGGTTAATATAAAAAAACAAACTATAAAAAATATTAATTAAATATACGTAAAAGCAAGCAAAAAATGAAAATCTATATACTGAATTTTCATGTTACAAGTATTTAATAAAAAAAAATGGCTCGTAATATAAGGTTCGGTAATAACCAAGAAACATAAAATGTTTTTAGTACCGATTCTACTAGGCTTACAATTAACTTTTGTACAATACTGAACCATATCTACGTAAGTAGTAAAAATGCGCAAAAGCGGTTTTATAAGTATATTTTATGAGGTTTGCAACTGTATATTTTTTTTGCATTTTTACAAAAAATAAATATGTAAAAAAAACATAGTGACTTTTTTTGTTGCTGTGAAGCGTATATTTGAAACTAACAAAACTTTTTTGCTTGATTTATCTTATGTTAATATTTATTTTGTTTCTATCATTAGTTTTTTGTTTTTTTACATGACGTAAATACCTGTCAAAAACACATAAGAAGCCACATATTTTGTGTATTGCAACAGGAGTTACAAAAATATTTTGCATACGGATCTTGTCAAAAATATTTATCACTAAAAACATCTTGCAAGTATACCAAAAACGTTTTTTGATGCTTATGGCTTTAATGAGGCTACAAAATATGTAAAAAAGTGTTAAAATGCATTTTTGATGCAAGATAAGTACTTTCAAAATTATGAATTGTTCCCAATCGATAAGACGCCAATTTTTCTGCTAAATATGTGTTTGTGGCTTTTAAACCGTTAATTCAAACGAGAATAATTGTTCTTTGCACTTTGCACACATCTTGTAATACGTAATATAAAAATCTCACAAAGTAACAAATTAAATACGCAATTGCAATTGCAAAAAAAAAATGACTACGTCAGTATTTTTCAATACGTTTTTATGATTCAAGGCCTGCAACTAAAGACTCTTTCTTTTTTGAAATACGATCTGAAATTTTTTTATAGTTAGACACACTGGCGTTCCCAAGGGTGTAAGGACGTGTACCCGCCCCCCTGTAGAAATAACTTTTACGCCTGAATTGCAGGTGGGTTTCGTTTTCGTGCAAAGAATTTTTTATTATAAGATCTCACAGAAAAAATTATAATATACAATTTTTCTTTAAAAAAATATAAACTTTAAAACATCAAGAACAAGGATCACTAGCATCACTATGTAAAATACACTATTAAACCCCTGTCTCAAAATTTTCTGCTTATGCTAGAGGTCTTAAATTATAAATAATGATACAAAAGGACACTTCTAAATATTTGCTGCACAATACAGTCAAAATGAACAAATTAAATCTTAAGATTTTCATTTTTTGTAACTACTAAAAAGTTAAAACCTTGCGTTTCAAATTCAGACGAAAATAACCGTTGCAATATTTGTATAGAGACATTCATAAACAGTTTTTTATATTCTTTTGTATATGAATTTTTAGTTTTCAACAAAATTTGACACGCAAAAGTGTAAGCTACTTTTACATGTACTAAAAAATATATTTAGTAGTTTTATAAAAGTTGTTTATATAGAGTTTGCCAAAAAGAATTTGATATATTTTAAAAAGGGAGCTTCTTTTTCTATAACAATTTTGAAGGTAAAACAACGGTGACTACAAACAGGTACAAAAACAAGCTTAATACGTTTTGCAATTGTGTAGCATATTTTCTGTAAAACAAACACAATATGATAAAAATTAATAGAATTCTTTGTATTTTTTGTATATAAATACATGAACAAATACTATTAATACTGTTAATACTGTTAAGGTTTGATATAACATTGATATAATAGCAATAACTGCAAAAAAATATATATATAATACTTCACACCGAAAACAAAAAAAGCAAAAAATTTTTATTGAAAAAAAATGCTACGTTAATAATTTTTTATCTTGATAAATACTTGGTAACAAGCCCGTTATATAACATTTCAGGCACGGAAAAATAAGTTTGTAACGAAAAACCATCAATGCTTGTGCATAATAGAAAAAGTTTATATTGTACAAAAATATTTACATATGAACTAATATATTGTTGTTAAACTCTTTTATAACATATAAAAGCTAATTTTGGTACCGAAAAATATTTTAATGTTTTAAAAATACCTTTTTGCGATATTCCACCCGCAAAAACTCTTTGCCTGTACAAATACAACCAAACATTTTTTTTTTTAAAAAATTTTTTTCGTACATCTTGTATTTGTATACAACCGTAAAGGCATAAGCTGACCTATAAAGACAGGTTTTTGGCGCTTTTCATTTACCTTCATGCCTTTAGGGGCGCTATTTTTTGCTCTGTTGTTAAAATGTAAAACTTATTAGCACATACATATTTTATTAAGTCTTTTGAGTAAATATATACCTTCTTAACAAAGAGATATGGAGTCTTGGTCTTTAAAAAGATATCTTAAAAGTGCAGAGTTCGTAATTCACAATCCTATATCCGCCTTTGGGTATAGGTTACAAAAACACAACAAGATGTAAGTCGACTCTTTAAATTTAGCAAGCGTAGTTGCAGATATTTGCAGCATATAAATTTTTTTTACTTATAGTTTTATATTTGTAGTTCTTTTTTTTTGTTTTTATATAATGTTTTTGTACAGGTAAACATCTCAAAAAACCTAGTTTTTTTATATACACGTAAAAGATATTTTATATACAGTTTCGTAACAAAAAATTGTAGTCTATTTATTTTAAGTTTTAGTATTAGAAAATTTTAAAAACATTTTAAATTTAATAAAAAAAGCCGCTTAGAAAAGAAACAATGAAAAAAAAAATGTTTTTATTGACATTACGTAATAATTTACTAGTAAATAGTCTTAAGAAAAATTAAATTTTCTATTTAACTAAAATTTTATAAGCATTCAAAGTTAATATTGAACAAAAACAATGGATATTGTACACATAATATAAAAATTACTAACAAAAAAAAAACAAAAAATAATAAAAAATTGGTAATTTTTTTTGGAGAGTTCTTTCTCGTAATATTTTTTTTTGTTGTAATCAGTTTGTTTTTTCATTTGTATTTATACACTTTGTAACTATTTTAACTTGCGTAAAGATATACAAATTTTTACGTTCTTTAGGTATTAATTTTTTTTTGTTTTTTAGAAAATAGTAAAGGAAATTTTAACAAAATGAAAATCACAAAAAAATGAATAAATTGACTTACTTGACTATATGGTTGATTTTTGGGTTTAATTAAATATGATTGCATTATGAAAAAACTTTCGCTGTATAGTGGTTATAATTTTATTATACTATGAAAATTTTGCACATAAAAATATTTTTTTAATTTTACTACAAAAAATGATTACCGAAAAAAAACATCAATATGTAAAAGAAAATTGAATGGTAGATAAAACCTACTGCATATCTAACAGACAAAGCAGACAGCCGTATATAGAAAGTAAAGGCTTTGTTGTTCTGTAGGGTCAAACCTATATTTTTTTTGGATCTATAGCATTAACGAAGTTTACTAGTAATCTGCTTGTTTGCTAAAAAATAATTAATCTATGCAGCTATATTTATCAAAACCCTTAGAGTCAATCAGGACGATACAGCAGTGTGGCGTGTTTTTTATATCGATTTATAGTAATTTTATAGTTTACATATGAATAAACATTTTTTTGTAAAAAAGATATAGAAAAGCTATTCGAGCAAGAAAATTGAGCTAAAAAAAAAGCTTGGGTGGGCTTATATAACATTATCACAAGAATTCCTACAAGAACCTTTTGAATGCTTGACAAAACTCTTAAAATTTACATGGTAGCAAAAAAAATATGTTTAAAAAAATTATCATAAAGCGAAAATGCCAAAAAAAAAGTAACTGCAAAAAGGCTAAAAAAATACAGTTTCTAGAAAATTATCAAGTACCTTTGTACGGGTTGCGGCCAGAACAAGTGCTACATTTGAGATTAAAATACAATAAAACTGAAATAAAAACTTCGTTACTCATATAATCTGTATTGTTGTCTTAAAAGAGATCGCGCAACGCCTTTCTATATAAAAAGTAAAAGCATTAGCTAAATAAGATCTATTTTGCAGTAAAAATTTCAATTAAAAAAAACAAAATACCCGTCTAAACTTTTTATTTTTCGATAAAACAATAAGAGTTTTTTTTCGACGAATTGCTGTACTTAGAATTTTTTCCCTGTTTTTTGGAAGCCTTACACCCGTAAGCAACTGTGTAAGAACAAAACATAACAGAATGTATTACCTCACAATAACACTAACTTTTTTTACAACTTAAAATTGTCAATTTTACGATACGCATCATAAAAAATGTACAAAATGCCAACTTTTTCGCAGATATAAAACGGAGTATAATTTGAAAAGTTATAAATATAGCGAAGAACATAAAATACAAACAAAGTACAAAAAAAAAAACCAAGATACGCATTTAGACAAAAATACAATACCAAAACGTTTTTGGTTTAATATAAACAAAAATATAAGCTAGGAATAAAAAAGGTTATTGTAAATGCACGAAAACACATATATATATATACAGATAGTTTACAGTACACATATGCAAAATAAAAGTGATCGTAATGTCTGATAAGACTTTGTACATTATTAAGCAAAACTCATAAGCAAACGTGTTCGTTCTTTTTCAAAAAAAAGTTTGTCAGTAAAAAGTTTTCTTTGCATTATACATATACATTTGCAGTTTCTATATAGTTTGTAATCATGGTTCTATGGTTACATGTTTTAAGAGTTCTCATGTTCCTCATTTCTAGTTTTTATTTATATTTGTACTTCATAAGTGTTTTTTTTCTTATATCTTGTCTCTTTGAGACAGTCTTTTATAGGTTTAAAATAGTAATGAAATTATTTTAAAAAAACATTTTCGTTTTTTGTTTAAGGATGGACCTATAAGACTACCAGTTTTTTCAAAACAACTAATGTAAATTTACTTGTGTTTTATTCATACACTGTGTGCTATTCCTTAACTTGATCAAAAATAATAATATCATGAATTTGCACTATAGTCGTTAAGATTATAATACCATTTTAATAATTTTTTTTTTTTTGTACTATTAAAGCTTTTATTTAAATATTTATCAAGGCTGTATTTAAATTATAAACTAAAAAAAGTATAATAATAACAGATAAAAAATAAAAAATTACAACACAACATAATTAAAACGGTTTTACTCTTTTATTTTCAAATTATGCTGTGCTTTGATTTTGCTTTTTATTATTCTGTATTTGCTGCATTTTGGCAGTACTTAAGTACATATATTGCTTTTACGAGGCTATTTTTTGTGCCTTCAAGCATTGTAGAAATAACGTTAAATTATTTAAGACAACACAGAGAAAAATATTAAAATTATTCAAATGGATTGTATTGTTTTTTGTGGCTGCAGATATTAACATTCCTGTTTTTTTGTTAAAAATAGATTTGACTACAATAAAGATAAAGATTTTTATAACTGATTTTCTTTTCGATATGTATGTCTTTTTTTGTATTTTGTCTAAAATAATGCCTCTTAAGGCAGCCCTTCTGTTAGGACCTGCTTAAACAATAACAAATTATTTTTTATTTTCTGAGTATAATAATCAGCATACTTGCTATAATACATTGCATATCACCAACCTGCAATTTGCTGTTTTTTTTGTTATACGTAAATTACGCTGTATTTGTATTTTTATGCGTTTCATCGTGCAAAATAAAAAAAAAAAAGCATTTTTATCATACAGTTGGTAAATTTTTTTGTAAGAAATACTTTTATTTTATAGTAATATGTACGCAAAAATTACAGATACACTATTAAAGCCCCCAATGCTTGTAAAAAGAAGATTTTTTTAATCTCTAGCTTATCAATTGTTTATATATTAGTAGGGCTTTGTCCTCTTACGAACTATTAATGAATGCCGCCAACTATGACAAATTCAAAACACAGTTTGACATATCAAAAATCTTTACTTTTTTTTTTAGCGGTTTTTGACACAAATTTTTTTTTGAAAAAAAATTCCATATTATCGGCAATTTACAGTATACTAAGATTAATGAAGATGATAGCCGCTTTTTTGTATTAAATGGATGTTTTCTTGTTTTGAATCCCCTTTTTTAGCTTATTTGTGTTTTTCTAAAAAAAATGCTTTAAGCATATTTTCTAATCTTAATACACAATAACGTACACCAAAGAACTGCCGCGATTGTACCATATAACTTTGTAGATTTTATATATACAGCTTTTTTTTACACCTTTGTTCGCCTTGAGTGTTTATTTAAACATAAGTTTAACACTTTTATATATCAAGTAAGCAAAACATGTTTTTTTACGTAAACTGTCAATGTTTACTGCCGCAAAAACAAAAAATTCATCCCAGCTGTTACAGGTTTATTTAGATTTTATTTTTTGTATTTAATAGGTTTTGATATTTGCAAAAGACCTTGGAAATCAATAAGCGTCTTCTTGCGTAATAAAATGTGTAAACAAAAAATTTACAATTTTTTTATGCATGTAAAACATCTCTTTGAGTAGTTCGAACACTTTTTTATACTATATTAAAAATAAATTCGTGTATTTTTTATAGCTTTTTTATAAAGAAGAGTAGGGTTCGATAAATTCTTGCCTGATAGAGTGAAAAAATAGAGTTATGCTACAAGTTCACGGTACTTACTGACAATGTACTCTATGACTAAAAACGAAGAACTTAGTTCGTATACCCTGCTTATACCGCACTTTGCTTTTTTTTGTAATATCTGCTGTTGTGTAATATCTGGGTGGTCATTTTCATGTAAACATGTATGCGAGTGGCTGTTTAATTTGCTAAAAAAGGTTATTGACTAGTAAACGCTACTGAATACGTTATATTTTTACCGATATTTACGCTTCACCCATAGCATTAAATATAAACATAGTGATGTTTTTGTACATACAAATCAGCCTATCAACAATATCGGTTAGATTCTTATACCTAACGTGTGCATATTTCTGTATTTTTAAGATATATCACAGTTCTCTTCTTTGTGTATAGTAATTTTCTATTCAAAGATATGGATTTAACAATAAAACAAAGAATTAAAATGAATCAATGTAAGTTTTATTTTAAAAAAGCCGCTTATGTGTAATTATAACTGGATAACCCCGGATCCAGAATCTGGTTCTGACTATATTTTGATTTTTTTTCAAATCCCGAAATCTCTTGGGATCTCCCGGGTATCTCGGTATTAAGCCTTTTAGTTTCCCTTATAAAAATGTAAAATGGTAAAGTTATTCATAATATTTTATTCGGGCCTTTCAATAATATATTAATAAAACAATATATTATAATATATAGATATAATATATTATTTTTCATTATTAAATATTGTTTAATATTGTTTTTATTTTTTAATCGTTCTTTAAAACAAGAGAATACCAAGAAAGTGTTGTTAACGTAAAAAATCAACCCTTTGAGCTGTAAACTACGAAAAATATATGCATTAAGCCATATTCATAAGTAAAAGGTTTTATTGTTGAGTAGTATCTTGGTATCTTGTCTTCGTGCGTTAGATAATGGTGTTATTTACGGTATTCGTGACGTCATTGACATGTAATCTGGAACTGATATAGATTTAATATGGTAAAATGCTGACGTTACGCCAGCTGTTTAAACAAGATAATCAAGATTTTAGAGTTTTTGTCAAATGTGTTATGCTTAATATGTAAAGAAATGCCAGGGGTTAAAAAATTTTTCATTTATCTGTTTTCATAACAATACTACATTGAAAAAAGGATTGCTGCAACATATATCTACAACATATAAAAAGTTGGTTTAAACAACTAACCTTACTGCACGTATTTTAGCATGTATATGGAACCACAGGCCCAAAGGTTACATATATAAGGCAAATTTAAGCCAGAATAACAGCTTTCTAAACGCACAAAGATTTTTATACTTAGGGCTGTTACATGTTGACATTGTATGCACTAAAACCTTGTTTTTGCGATTTTTAGCAAGGTATGTAGACAAAAAAAATTATAATATATACGCGAGAAGTCATAGCACAATATAGTAGAGACTTGCAACATTTTTCGTCGTTTTTCCTTTGTATTATTTTTTTATTATTTAATATATTATTTTCATTAAAATTTAATAATATAATCATAATATAATATTAAAAGGGCCTGATTTTATTAATCAATTAAAAGATTAAATTAATCATTATTCTTTATTTAGACTTGAGAAGGATGGAAAAAACAAGACAAATTATAAATGTCTTGTTTTTATATTCAAAAATTTTTAGTTGGGTTTATAATTATATATGTTTAATTAAAAAAATAGAAAGGATACAAAATGGCGATTATAGAGTTAGGAATAAGGGCTGGCGCCTAATTTATGGATACATATTCTAGACAATAAAAGGTATAGGGGGTTTGATAACAAAAAATACAAAACTTTGGGGAAACCAATTTTTTGTAAAAATAACATATTTGTATAATTTAAAATCAATTTTTGTGCATGTATAACATAAAAAAAGCAAAGGTATGATTATACACGTAAAAAAAACATTAGTTTGATTAGCAAATTCTGTAGTTTTGTTATGTTGATCTCGTTGGCATGTTCTGGTTTTTAGTTTTACTTACCAAAAAGTACTTAACTATAAGAAAGCGCCCATAACCTAACTTAAGAAGCTTAAAATAAATTAAAGTGGTGTGTTCATTGTAGATACGATATAATTTGCATTTATAATCATTTTTACTGTTGATGCCAGTCATTGTTTGTTGTTTTTTTGTAGAAATTTTACAGCCTATCTGTCTTATTTCTACAGCATGCGTCTCCCGATGTAACATAGTGGGACTGGTTCCGTTGTAGGAGCAATCCCTCGTAGTAACTTGAACAGACCATAGAAAAAACATTATAGTTAGAGAACAAAAAAACGGTACCTTTGTATGTAGAACATCCAAACATTTATAAGATTTTTTCGTTTCGTATTTGCAGGGACGCATTTACATTATTGGGGGCCCGAACGGCACTTTTTTTTATGGGGCCTTTTGTTAAAAAAACTTTTCAGTATACGGCTGTAATAAAATCCAGTTTTTACACCTATAGTATTTGCAGTCATTGCAACTTGCTCATAAAGTAATATTACATCAGCTGAAAAAAAATATATTTTTTAAGCGTATATTTTTTATAAATTTAAAATTTTTAAACCATAAAATAAAACAAATGATTTACACAAAATGAATAGACAAGTTCATGCAGACATGTCTTGCATTGTCTCGGCCCTGTCAGTTTTGCTTCAAAAAACAGTATACCCGGCCCGGCCTGGATGGTACCCGGATTTACCCGCATTGATTTTTTATACGTAAAAAACTGTCATACAATAGCGTTTTGACTTTTTACTACATTAAGAATAAAAAGTGCGGTACATGAAAATGATAAAAATCCTGTAGGGTAAAATAAGTGTGAAACTGACTATTACTACATATAATAACTAAATAAACAAGTTTTAAATTTTTGGTGGAACGTCACATTAACAGGCTTTTTGTATAGATTTGCTTCTATTATACATGTGCAAAAGCGTAAAAATAAGCATTTTTTTTTTTTACCCGCTTGGGAACAGATTTTTTTATCCCGCCCGAAACTCGTCCTAAAAGCGGGCCGTGCCAAAGCCGGGCCTGGGTTTTTTGAGCGTATGCAGGACTTTAGTATGCAGTACACGTAAAAAAACTCATTTGAATTTTTTTTGGCAAAAAATTAATATAAAAGTTACTTTATAAATTGGTAAAATTAATTACATTTTTACTTAATATGCCAAGTTTAAAAAAAAGTCCTCGTACACAATCACGCAAAAAATGTCTATTCTGTCAGCCGTTTATGCAAATAATTTAATAAATGATTTTATAACAGATTTTATTCAATTTGCAAACAACCTCCCGAAATTTGTTAAAAATTAATTTTGAAGCATATTATCTTTTTTAAGTATAGCTTAAAAACAAATTCGATTATGGATTTTTGGCTTCAGTCAACAGCAAGGGTCATAACTAGGCCTTTCAATCCGGCTCCGAAGATCATTGATTTTTTTTTCTGATCATTACAACAAAATACTCGAATCATGATCCGGATCATTTGGATCATACAAAAAAAACAAAAAATAGCAATAAAAAACTATATTGTTTTTTACGATTTTAAAAAAATGTTATTCCTAAGTCTCGAGATTTTTTTTACATTCAAAACACCTAATTGTACTGCAAAAGTTTTCCCTATAATAGTTTGTTTTTAACTGTTAAATAAACTTACAAATGAACATTATTTGCGTGTTTGTTATACTTTTACGGAAAACAAAAGGTTTAAAGATATATTTCATAAAAAAAACGTACCAAAATGCGTAAAAATATACAATTCTGCGTCCATTTGTAGTTTTTAAATGCGAAAGTACAAATATGCTAATTAGCATGCAATATAATATTTTTTTGTGTTTTTTTTTGTGTAGAGCTTGTTTGAAACGAATCATGATCAAATCAATGATACAAAATTAAAAAAAAAAATCCTTATAGGAACCGGATCCGGCGCATGTCAAAACATAAACTAAAAACCTAGTCAAAACTATTATAAACAAGCACAATTAAATATCCACTACCAAAGACCGTTTTTATTGTATTTTTGGCTTATTTACAAACACGGTACTTACTATAAAAGATGCAGAATACCAAAGCGGTTTCTGTCATGTTTCAAAAAGATTTACACAAAAAAAATATGTGAAAAACGTAACTTTTTGTTTTTGTTTTTAGTCTTTACATTATACTGAGGCAGAATTATACTAAATAAAAAGCACAAATAAACACTAATCGTTTATTAGCTTGTTTTTTGCGATGTTACCACTATTTTCTCTATTGTAGAAACACGATATAATTTTTTCTTTTCGTCTACGTATCAACACAACAAAGCTAATGGATGCATTTATTTTATAAAAACAATTTCAACTTATTTTTTGTACATTTGCATTGTTTACAAATGCTTTTTTTATTTAAATCAGGGTCTACAGATTAGTTGAAAACAGGGCCCCAGAAATTGGTAGCAAATATAAATAATGCCATGGCAGGTAAGCAAATAAGAAAGTATTTAATTTTATGGTTTTATGAGTAAAACGTAATGATTATGCGTATTTTAAATTTCATTTTATTGTTTTTGTGGTTGTTTATTACTCATCAATCGTATTTACAAAATCTACCACGACCTTTAATGAAACTTAGGTAGGAAAGAAATGAACTTTACTCACAAGTTTAACAAAAAACGTTAATAAATTATAATTTTAGCGCCATCAAGTATAAAACACGGTTTTTTACATTTATTATATAGCTTTGTATTCTTTTAGGATTTACTAGTAACTCTTAGTATAGATATTTTTATATTTGCTACCAATGCTTTTAAACATATTTTAGGAGTCCAATTTTAAGATTATATGCTAAAAAGTATTTATTAGCAATTTTAATTTTTTTGACGCTTATATTTGCTACCCATATTTGCTACCAATTTTTGGGGCCCTAGTTATAACAAAATGATTGGGCAAAATTTTTTATACTATTTTTTTTTATTCAATGTTTCAATATAGAAATTTTTTGCTTACCAAAAAATAAAATAAAAAAAACACAGCATAATTTCGCTTAGCTTGGTAAAAAAAAATTTAAGTAATTTTGCAATACAAAGTTCTTTTTAATAAGCTTATAACGTAAATTTTTTGCTTTTACATTGTACTGAGTCTTTTTATATTAGGCGCTATAGTTTTTAAACTCGCATTGAAATATCTATTTTTGTTGTTGTTTTTATAAAGAAAAAATTGTGTCTTTAAAAATAAATTTTTGGGCCCTATAAGTCGCAGGAACCCTTTAAGGTGCGTAAGCCTAGGGCTTATGCCCCAACCCCCCCCCCCTCCCATCCTTAAACCCGTCTCTGCTCATTTGATCCGTAAAAATAAAAAAAAAATGCATAATATAGATTATTTATCTTTAATGTATAAAATAAAAATATAATGGCTTTCGTTTGGTGTTTTTTAAGCAGTGTATCTATTTTTAAAAAATACAAAAAAAACCTATTTTTTTATAAAACCTAAATTTAACCAATAAAAGCAAAAAAAAATGTGACTATGTTTTTTATTAATTTTTTTTGTTGTCACAATTTTTAACAATTGTTTTAACTCAATTAGACAATTTTCTAGTGGAGTTTTACTACGGCTGGAAGGATTTACCACAGTGGTGGAATCGTCCATTTGACAAAAAAATTATATAAGAAACAGCGAATTTATTAAATTTCAAAAATAACTGCAATTTAGAAGCATCTTTATTTTTTATGTTTTCAAACATTTTCATGTGTATTTATAACAACAAGCGTATATTTTTTTTTTGTTTTTTTATGCTTGAGTGATTTTCAAAGGCTGGAAATTAAATACAAACAAAAAATAACCATACTAAACAAATATAGAAAAAAAATACATTTCGGCACTTCAAAAAACGAATGGGTACGGATGGCTAAAAAATGCACAATGATCTAAAAAATAAATCCGAAAACATTATTTTAACTTATTAGCTAAATACATGTGCGCAACCCGGTTGTTTATAAGAAATCCCGGTGTCTGCTCTCATAATAACAAAAAAAACCCACGCAAAATTATATAGGTAGCTTTTTGCGCCTCGAATCGTATAATTTCTTCAAAAATCAAATTTATTCAAAGAATGGGGTTTTTTGTGGGCTTTCTTGCTATTATAAAACGACGTACTGGTATTAATGCCAGGCTGCTCTAAGATTCTTGCTTCCTAAGAAATACGACAAATATATAAAAGCATGTTTTAGATCATTTAATACGGGCATCGTTTTCGAGATCTCGAGAATCTCGAGAGTAGCGGATTTTTTTGGTTGCCAAAAACCGAGTCTCGAGAATCTCGAGAAGCGAAACACTACAGATTCGAGAGGCGCGAGGCGAATCTTTAAGATAGACTATACTGCAGCAGAAATGAAGTTATAGTAAATTTATAAAAAAAAATCAAACTGTATTTTCTAGTTAAAATGCTTTATTCCCTTTATCAGGGGTTAACAATCTACCATAAAAACAATAAAAAAGATTTTTTGTACAAATATGATTTTAGATGAGCCTGCCGTTTTTCTATATGTATTTTTATTCTCCATAAACAAATATAAAATGTTTCATGCTTTAGGGGGTACAAAACAAGCTTCTTACGTAATTTAATTTCTGGTATCTTACGCCAAGGTAGTACCTCTGCCTTACTTTCTATATTTTGTGTCAGAATCTTGTAATTAGTTTTCAACCCAAAAAAACATGTGTACTTAAAGCAATTGAGTGCTTATACAAAGTAACAAGTCAATTAAAGCCACAAATATCGCCGCAATAAAGCATATGGCTTGCAAAACATTACAAGTATATAAATACATGGATTTTTTGCGCGCTTAAATAATCTTTTCATAAACAAGACAAGCTCATATTACCGTGAAAACAGTATATGAACATGTATTTTCTGGCAGCTAACTTTGTTTTTTGATATTATGTTATTACTATATGGATATAAAAAAATAGATTTGGGTTACATATATAAGATATACCCGCCAGCAGTTTTAAAATACAAGCCAATATTTTTTTTACGCAATTTTTTTTTTATCTGCTGTAATTTTACAAACAAAATGCAACTCTTCATAATATTAGGTATAAATATTAGACCAATAAATCACTAAAATGCAATCAGACATTTGACAACTTCATTAATTACTCTAACAATTAAATTGCTTACTAAAAAACACTAACATATTTTTATTAGTATTTAATATTGTGAAGCCTTTGTTTTTTTATCATAAAAAAGAAATCCTGATATTATTAAAAAAGATTATAAAATTGAAAAATTAGTAATTTTGCTCGTATAAAAAAAATTTGTTATTTTTTGTATTGTGTTAAACTGTATTTTGCAGCCCTGAACTGACATATTCAGTAAGTTTTAGGGAAAAACACATATTTTTGTATTCGTCTACGTTTTGTATGTACAAATAAATGTTTTTTTTCTTCTTTCTACGGTTAAACTTTTTAATACCAATTTTGCAGACAAATTTATGAGATTCTCGAGAAATCTCGTGTATATTTCGACTGTTTTTTTTCGGTTTGAGTCTCAAAGAATCGAGAAAACGACACTCTAACCCAATAACCATAACCTTCATGTTCAGAAGTAATAATATGACAACAGGAACATAACTAATACTATCAAATCGGATTTTTATAAAAAGATTAGCTTAATTGTCGACTACAATAGTTAAGTTTGCCTTTATTTAAATAAAAGACAATAAATGATTGCTACATTGTTTCAGATATTACAAAATGCATAGCAATGTTAATGTGGTTAAAATCTAGATTTTTATTAGGTCAGTTTTCACGGTAATAAGCAACAAATAATATTTTAGAAACTCTTTTCATCTAAAAATTTTGCAATAAGCAATGACTAAAAAACAGTCAGTTATAAAAACATATTTAACCGTAGCTTGAAGTTATGAAACTTAAAAGTTTATGATAAAAAGTTTACGGGCTTTAATATGGCCCAAAAATCCAAAAACAAAAAAAAAAACTAATTTCGACTATTTTTGTTTTACAACGGGTAAGAGCCGCAAGAATATGTTTTTGAATACCGCTTCTTTTTTTATGCTGTTTATTGCAAAATTTTTAGATAAAAAGAGTTTTTTACATATTGTTTGTTTTAAAATACCGTGCAAAGTGTCTTGTACAAAATTTGTATTACAACATTCTATTTTTGCTTTTTTTTGTTGCAATATTTTTATAAATTTCTAATAATTTATTGTTTTTAATTTCAGTTAAGGGTAACTTATACTATTTTAGTCGACAATTAAGAAGGATCACTTAAAAAAATTTAGTATATAAAAATTGGTTCTGATGCATCGTTTTTTTATAGTTTCTGGACATCTGGGCGTACCAGTGCAGGCTTTTCATTTATTTTTTATTTTTATAGGATGCAAAAATCCAGGCCATATCTGGCATTAATACTAGGTTCTGTAATGATTCCCATTTTTAAGATACTCTAGTATTTGGTTTTTTTTACACTTACATGCGTTTAATATTCGTATATTCGGTTTTTATAAAAATTATGCATAGAATTGTGTATAAAATAAATTTTATGGTTTCAATTTCAAATTTCACCTTATATTACGATTTTCTTTTTTTTGTATTAATAAAGTAAAAGTAAAGGTGTAAAACCAATTTACAGTATCTATGTATAGTCTATTGCATTTCACAAGATAGTTTTTAGCGACGTAGGAAAACATTTACTTTCTATACCTTTTAGACTAATTCTGTACAAATCTTAGGGCGAATCTGTTTAGAAAATAAACTGTTTTTTGCCATAAACTGTTTTTTGCAAATTAAACAGTTTTTGGTAAACGTATCTGTGTGAACAAAAAACTGTTTTTTTATTCAGAAACTGTTTTTGCATATAAACTTGTTTTTTTGGTTGTACCCTAACTTTAAAGGGCAATAAAAAAACATTTCCCGACATGTTTATTAATATGTTTATATAAAGTGTAAAAAAAAAGCTATAAATATGCAAAGTAAGACAGATTGTCTAAAAACTTTTTAATGCCATATAAGGTTGTTTGTTTGTTATAATTTTGTTAATACCAGGTGTATTAAACCTAATTTGACTTTTTTGACTTTTTTGACTTTTTTTATTTTTAGTGTTTTTTAAAAAAACTGTTTTTAATATTTTTGCAATAGATAGTTGTTTTCAGATTCGTTTTTTTCGTAAAAACTGTTTATATGCATAGACTGTTTTTAAAAAAAACAGTCAAACAGATTCACCCTTGCATTTTATTAATGCAATCTACACAAGGTAATCTAATAATTATAAAAATGTATTACAGTTAAAACTGCAGTGTAGTAAACTTCATAGAAAAAATTGCCAAATTACAAATCAGAATAGCTAGAAAAAAACACATACAGCTAATATATAGGTATATAAATTAATTGTGCATCATGCGTATAAATAAATTAATGATATTTTTTAATTATAAAAACTTAGAAAAAGAATTTTAGTTTTACAGTAAAGTTTTGTGTCCAAAGTGCATTTTACTTTTAAAAATTATGTACAAGTATAATTTTAAAAAAAACAAAAAAGCCATTATTAATACGACTTTATGCTATATGACGTTAAAAAACAATATTTGTAAAATTTTATCTTAATATTATAGGTGTTTTTTTAGTTAACCAAATTGTATTTGCCACCCTTTTTAAAAACTTTTTTTAGGTTCCCTAGTTTTAAATTTTTAGAATACTTTTTTTTAAGATTCCATATGATAAATCTCAAATTAATATAGGTAAAAAATTTCTGCCCGGATAAAACACTCTATAATCCGGATATCCGAGTATACAAAAATATAACAAATAACCAAATATTAGGATAACCGGATAACCGAATAACCAATTTCGTAAGCCCTAATTTATACCAGTACGAAAGTTATAAAACTCAAAAACCTAATAAAAGTCGCCTATATATTGTATAATCATGATTTTTGGAATATTTTTTATGATTCGAAGCGCAGGAAGGAACCTAACTTATTTGTACTGATATATTTGTTTACATTGGCACCAGAATATTTGATGCAATTACAACTGAACTTTACGCGCATATGATTTTAGCGGTATAGTTTCAATAGTGTTTTCAGGTTTGCTTGTTAACACATTGCGTCATATCTTTGAAATCGCACCCACCCGTTTATTAACAGCGCTAATATATATGCTTATTGTCTTTACATTATTAATAATGGTCATTTTTAGTTTGCAACTTTTTACAGCCTATAAAATTTACTCTGTCATAGTTTTGGAATAAAATAAAGTATAGGCTTTTTTTTAATAAATACATTTGAAAAATGTATAAACATAAATCAAGATAAAAATCGAAATTGCAGTTATTTGTAAAATTCAATGTATTTAATATCATTTTTTAACAAAAGAATGATTCCACCACTGTGGTATACCCGTCCAGCCGTAGGTAAACCTTTCACTAAAAAATTAAAAAAAAATGAGTTAAAACAATTTTAAAAAATACTGACAATTTAAAAAACATAAAAAACTTGTTCACATTTTTTAAACTTTTAATTTTTGTAATTAGGTTTTTTAAAAAAACATGTTATTTTTGTTTTTTTAATAACTATATATATTGCGTAAAAACACGGTTTAAACACCATTGTATTTTGATTTTATGCTAAAAAGCACATAAAATATACAATTTGTATTTTTGTTTATTTTGTACGATCCAAATATGAACCAAAAGAATACAAAAACTATGCATGTACTGCATGTTCTACATGTTCTAAATACAGGTTTGCAGGAGCATTTGTTTCTTAAAATATGTTTTTTTTTCTGTATAAGTAACTATGGGGTCCGCATTCATTACGGGTACCGTCACATTACGTGACATCGGGATCCCTGTGTTCTGTTGTGATTTGTGACCCGTTGTGATTTTTGACCTCTGTTGTGAAATGTGACTCCACGAAAAATAATTATAAATATCGAATAAAAAAACAGTAACAATTAATATTAAATATTTTTTATATTTATAACGAGTTAAGTTTTTTCTTCATTGTTTATCAATAACTGTTTTCGAGCAAAAAGACAAAAATCCTATAAAAATGAAAAAAGACGCATAAATACGTGAAAATAAAGCATAAAAACAACATATATATGGTTTATATATAATAAATAAAAGATTATTTTTTTGGCATTAAAAAATGAAAAGTAGATGATTACTACCAGATAACAAAATAAAAGACTGGAATAATGTCTTAAAGTACAAAAAAAGACCAAATCTACAAGTGAATTAAAAAAAAAGTTTTTCGTAGCTTTTCGCTCTCACAAATCACATCACTTGGCCACTATCTACAACTGTAGTGGATTGTGACCCGTTTAAAAAGTTCAAAACATGTAAAGTATTATTAACATAGTTGAGTGCAGTAGTATAGATTTATAGATAGTATAATATAGATTCGATTATATAGCTTGATTAAAAATATTTGCGAATAAAGCTCTTACTAATATTCTTAAAATACTGTATGTGAAAAAAAAAAATACCTTTTTATAGATGAAAATGTTAAGAAGAACTAAATCGTTAAAATTGAGATATTCATTAGTTTACTATCGTAAAATTAATTTTACAAATAGATCTAATGCTTCATATAAGTTTATTTTATTTATTTTAGTGATGTTTTAAGTATACAATTACTGCCTATAAGCTACAAGAAACATCATATGTGGCAATCAAATGCTTTAGAGTTATAACATAACAAAATTTTTTAGGTTAATGGCTCATAGTGAGACACATAAAAATTTTTACTGTATATTTTTTTATAAGCAGTCCGCAAAAAAAATTACAAGTACCTTCAATTAAGATACAGATTAATGCCTTTTTAGTTAGATTTAATCACTATTGGATTATTCCCCTCGCGCGTAAAACAACTTAAGACGTTTTTCATGTATAGAAAGAGCAAAGAATATACAATGAGAAGCATTATAAGACAGATTATTGTAATATTTTGTAATTTTTTATTATTAAAGACAATTATGGATTTAATCATAGCCATTTTGCATTAAAATACATGAAAACCGGGGCATTTATCCTGTTGTTAAATATCAATGTTATTATGTTTTATCAAGTAATTTATTTTATAAAAAGAAAAATACTTTGAAATTTGTATTTTGAGAAAATAAAAACTTTTGGTTTGCCTAGAAAATTCCAAAATCGAATCCTATGGATAAACCGTTGCAAATCAGTATATTAAGATATTGATGTTACTAGTTTTAAATATTAAAGCATGCATATGATGTAAATATATATATAGTCTAAACTAACCTTATCTCACCCCAGGTAAAAAAATACAGCATATAGTTCTATCCCTAATGAAAAAGGAGCCCCATTTTGTAAATTTTCCATCGTATGTTTTTGTTATTCTTTTTGTGCTAGAAAAATGTAAATATATAATTTTTGTCAATATATAGATAGATCGCATTCATTTATTTTGGTGTAAAAATTTATACCTAAGATGATTTAACAGTTATAAAATATGAAACTATAAAATTAGAAAATAAAGCATATTTATTAATATATGAAATATTGAATATCAAAGAAACACGTTTATAAGAGCTTTACAACAAAGAATACGTATACCGGTATTTTTATACGTAATAAACGACTACAATTTACGAATGGCATCGGTCCACTATAAAAAATGATTTTTTAAAAATTATTACTGTATTAATCTTAGAGATTTTTAATTAAGTGAAAAGCAAAATATAGATGTACAAATGCAGTTATATGACAAGTAAAACGCCTTTAGACACGTTAAGTTTTTATATGCTCCTTAGTTTATGTAAACCCTGTATCTTAAGGTTTTATTGTTTCAAAGTAAGCCTTTTGCATTATTTTTCCGGTATTTTATGCACTCAAAATTATACAGAAATGCTTAGAATTGTATGGATTTGTGTGTTTTATAAATTTGTACAAGTTAAAACAAAATATATACTATTTGTATTATATTCTTCAATGTGTTTACTTTTTACGCAAAAATATATCTAATTCAAAAATATAAAAATTACTCTTTAAATCATATAAAAGATGAATCAATCTTTGTTTTAAAGCGTGCATGCAAAATGTACTGTTTAAATTTGTGTTTTTGTTTACAGTAATTATGGGTAACTTTCATAAGTGTCTGTCTATTTTAATAGTAAAATCAGTTGAAAACATTAACGTATGCAAAATGATGTATTCTGAGCATAAAGGGATCGTAATTAAATGCAAATAAAAATTTTATATTTTTTTTAGATAATATTATTAACCAAAAACAATTTATAAAGTTGCATATTGCAAAATTTTGTTAATTTAAATATATGCTTTTTTTTATTAGAAATTGGCAAGAATTATTTTTTTTGTATTAATAAAGCAATAAAAAAAGCGAAACTAGATAAAAAGCTATTTAATTCAAAAAAATGGAAAACAAGCCAATTTGTATATTCAAATTGTATATTTTGTGGTTTGTTACATTGTATTTTGTTTTTTACGATGATTTGGCACGAAAATTAGAGATAAAAACTGTGTATTTATTTTTAATCATATGATTCTACTAAAATGACAACGATTTATTTTAAAAAATTAATTTCAAAAACTTAATTTATATTAAAAAAAAAATAAAATTTTATAAGAAAAAGTTGCATTTATACAAACAATATTAATGTTTAAATCAAACATAAAAAGGGTTAGTTTATACTGTAAAAACGACGCAATGAAAATCTCTTATAATAAAAAATATTTGATTCTTTTAATATAGTTTATATACTTTTTTTGTATTCGTAAGTAAAAGAAAATAATTAAACGATTTTGTGTAAACTACTGGCAATATATTTTTTGTTTTGGATATTTGAATAAGGGTCTTTATATTAAATGCATAAGCAAATATAATCCCCGAAATGTTTTGCTCATAGATCCTTATAATGAGAATCTATATAAAATCGCAATATATTTTATACCTATGCATTTATAAAAAAAACACTAACAAAAAAATGTGGTTTATAATATGATAAATGCAAAAAATGTATTTACAAAACGCCGATCAATATTGTAGAATACTAAAGTTGTCAGTTTTCTGTATATTATTGCAGATTAAGCAACACCTTAAAATTAATACGTTCATTTTTAAGAGGATGGCTTTTTTTTTTTGCATTTTACATACGTAAGAAAGATAACATAAACTTTTCATGTAGGAAATACAAGCTGATATAAACTTGCGAAAGCATTGCGAAAATGGTATGGAAAGCACGCAGGACTTCTTTGTTCATTTTTTTTCAAAATGTCATTATGGACATTTATGGAAAATACGTTTCGTCTAAGCGGATTAATTTGATTGGTATAAAAAGCCTCATGGTAGAGCCTGTTTTTTATTAAAGCTTTTTTTGCTTGTTTTTTTACCTTAGTTTTTTAATGTGTTTATTTTTATAAATATACGTATTATTTTGACATATTGATTTTTTTTGATATAAATACTTTATCATTCAAAATAATAAAATTCAAAATGAAATTCTAATCACTGCAAGGTGTAAAAAATGTAGTATTACTATTTTAGGGTACCCATTTTTTAAAAAATTTACTTGATTGTTTCTTGTCTTGTAAGTATCCCAATGATATTATTTTAGGATAATTATTGTGTAGTACATACAAATTTAAGTCGGTGTTTCTATTTCGTGGGTTTAATAGTTTACCAAAAAACTAATATATATGTTAAGTTATTGATTTCGATACATTAAAAAACTTAACGGTCTTAATTATAATTTTTCTTGTATAGTGTTATTATTCGGTTTTTTGTTTTCGAGTTTCGAATTATTAATCATTGTTGCTTTGATCAATAGATTTTCCAACATTAGCCCTGTATTTCTATTCCATTAATTTTCTTTTCAGGTATAAAAAATTTAGATGTTTTGTCCGTTTTAAAAATCTTACTTTGCATTTTTTTTTACTCAAAGCAGTAGTATAATAATGGAAAATATGGGAAGACTTTTCCGCGCATAATAAACAATATTGTAAGGCCATATATGGTGTTTGCTTAAATGTATCGTAGCCATTTTTATCTTCACAGACCTTGCATTACATTAATAATTTCTTTGGATCCACTAGAAACCTTTTAGTGCTGATTTTGTGTTAAAAATTGTTTTACAC